>AYEL01075773.1:0-95083 GCA_000484575.1 Olivierus martensii
TGACCAGAGGAATAATTCCGAAAAGAAGAACACTCGATTGAGCGAAGAGATGAAGAAAAAATTGTAGATAAAGTGCAGAAAGATAGAAAAATTAAAATGTAACTCAAGTGTAGTGTTTCTAGGACAACTGTCGCAACGTTTTGGAACAGAGAGAGAAGATTATGGGTGTTAGGATGTCTGCTGGAAGACTTCATTCCAACATCCAAGGATTAATAAATTGTGTGTTGTGTATAAAATAGTGTATTTTATAATTTAGTGTGTTATACAATAGTAAAACATGTAATAAAGTAAATAATATAGTGTATCTCTCTCATCTCACCCGTTAATTAGAGGAGTGGGATGGCGACCGATAACGAATTAATCTATTTTACATAGTCTTATATGGGAAATATTGTCCCGTAATTTGACAGTTTCTCAATTCGGCATTAGTTCGACGACAGATTATTGACAAATTGCGAGGCACCACTGTAATTGGTTCTTGCTTTGTGAGATTCCGGCCATTAGCCAACTTCATGAAGAATAACCACAATACTAACTGCTTAAGAAATATTTATTATCATAATTTACATCGCTGTTCATCATCTAAAATAATAACTTATCAGGAATTGGTACGTAGATTTAACTTCTTCCAGCCCTTCACTGTTGTTTTTCCTAGTTTGGAGAGCTAGGGAGGGGGATTTGGGCGCAGTATCAAAGGTGGTTTGGTCTGGTTTACGGACAGTTCTAAAACCACTACTGGTGTTGGAGTGGGGTTTAGTGTGAAGGGATGCGGATGTTTTATTCCTATTTCCTTGGGCGGTTTGCCACTGTCTTTCAGACAGAAATTTTTGCTATTTCTATATGTGTTAGAATTAATCTTGATAGGGATTATGCTGGTAAGCATATTTTTATCCTATCTGACAGTCAGGCTCTCTTAAAGCACTTGATAGTTCCCGTTTTCGAAACTTGTTTGGGAATGCCATCTCCTCATTGAGGAACTGGCTACCAAAAACAGGGTGCAACTTGTTTGGGGTTTTCGAAACTTGTTTGGAAATGCCATCTCCTCATTGAGGAACTGGCTACCAAAAACAGGGTGCAACTTGTTTGGGTGCCGGGGCACAAGGGGATTGAGGGCAATGAGGTTGCTGATAGGCTTGCCAGGGAAGGGGCTTCTCGTCCCTTTTTTGGACCTGAGCCTGTCTTGGGCATTGGTTTGGATGTCTTTGGGCGGGTTGTCAAGGATTGGCTGGTGGCCCAGCATCACACTTTCTGGAAGTCTATCCCTGGTCTTAGGCAAGTGAAGGCTCTTATTAAGGGTTGCTCTGTTCGGAGAACTAAAGAGTTGCTTTTTCTGAATAAATATGAAGTTAGGATTGTTACAGGGCACTGTCATCTTAGAAGACATTTTCACTTGATTGGACTTGTTGATAGTCCTATGTGTAGAAGATGTCAATATGAGGAGGAAACTGCTTTTCACATTCTGTATGAATGTGTGGCCCTTTCGTGGCTTAGGCATGATCTCTTGGGGATGTATATTTTCCTGTTCTGGAGGATATGGCTTAGGCTTGATCTCTTGGGGATGTATTTTCCTGTTCCCGAGGATCTTGCTTCTGTTGGGGATGTATTTTCCTGTTCCAGAGGATCTTGCTACTGTCCCATTGAGTTTGTTCCGGAGGATCTTGCTACTGTCCCATTGAGGAAAATACTGTCGTTGTTTTAAAGACGGGACTTCTTCTGGGATGATCTGATTGGGGTGCACAATAGACCATTGTTGGTCGCAGTGCTTGGGCTGGATAGGCTCCTCCCTTTTATACTACTACCACCAGGAATTGCGTCTCATACCATCATCAAACCAACTGCCAAATCAAAACCAAAATAAAACTCAATTTTTATCAGTTTTTAATCAATGAAAAATCTTTACAATAACAAAGCTGAATAATAGTAATGCTAAATAGCTAATGGCAAAAAAGCCCACCTTTCTAGTGTTTCACCCCTTCAAAGCCAAATGACTGTTCTTGGACTGCTCCTCATCTGGTTTACTAACTGAAAATTAACATTAATTTGTTAATTGACATCATAAAAGGGGGACGGACCTTTGTTAGTAAGGCTGGTTTATGCTTACAACTCACATTAATTGAAAAATAAGTCACACTAATCGAATATCACATTATTCGAACTCGCACTAATCGAGGCCTACCTGTAGTTTATTTTTTTATTTTTGAGAGAGAATGAATCAATTATATTTTGCATCCTGTTTGACAAAATTATTGATATTTTTAAAGTTCCTTTAAATTTTTATAAATAAGTATTAATTTAATGTCTTTCGTGTATTTTCATATGTTGATTTTAAGTATTAATTTAACTTTTTGTGTGTATATTCATATGTTGATTTAATTTGTCCAAAATGAAAAGATGAAAATCTCTTGATTATGACATATGTATTCATATGTTGATTTAATTTGTCCAAAATGAAAATCTCTTGATTATGACATATTACAAAATAATATAATTATGCTATATGTTACTGCAATCACATTTGTCACTTGTTGAAAGAAGTAACTTTCTGTCTAATAGAAAGTGCTTCAGATGCAAGTAAATTTTTTATTTATTGTCATTGATAAGCAAATTAAATATATGTCACTATCTCAAACTTGTCTATAGCATTGATCTTGTATGTTTGAATAGAAACAATTGATAATTCATATATGTGTCCATAAGCAATCAAAAGATTAATTAAAAAAATGCGTATTTATTTATAAACATTACTTATTTTATTTTTACATATAAGCCATATTTTGAAGGGCCCTGTGAGAAATATTCAGTTGAATCCCACACTAACTTAATCCAGTGGAAATTATTCTTAGATCATTCTCCAAATTTTCTTTTTTTTCTTCAATCATTTGAAAATTGCATTCTTTTAATGAGCTCTTCAATTTTGGAAACAAAAAATGCTGCATGGGGGCAAGTCATGTCAATATGATGACTGAGGAATGAGACTGATTTTCTTTTTTGCTGAAAATTGTCAAATCAGAAGAGAAATGGGAGCTGATGCATTGTCAGTGGTATCAAAACTTGGTCAAAATGTCTTCATAAGACTTGTATGATATTGCTGCTTCTTCAATCTCTTTAACAGTCATCAATTTGCACAGATAATTTTGCTACTCTGGACTATTTTATTAGTTTTGGAAGCTGAAGGCCTATCAGTCTTTCATTATCATTGAAATTCTGCCACCTTTAAAGTGCATGAACCAAAAAAATGCCAAAACACTGGGCAAAAATACTCTTTTATTACAGAAAAGAAATGTTTTCGAACTTGCTTACATCAGCTTAAGTTGAGAAAAAAATCCATTAAACAGAGAACTGGGATGTTTCTCCAGATTGTTTATTTACATGTTTGCCAAGAACCATCAGTTGGAGACTTGTGTTAAATTACTATACTGCTAGGCTAGGAAAATTATTTGTGTTGTTGTAATAGCATGAAATGATGTTACTTAATATATATTAAGGATCATATGTGAAATGATTCAAAAATATGTAAATTTTTGAAAAATGGAGGAAATAATGTAAAATAAAAAATGCAAAAAACATGATAAACTTTAACTTTTTAAGCTTAATTATCACCAGAACACCATATTAACCAAATAATTAATATGCATGTAATAGTACAAAAATGTGTGGAGGCATTAAAAATAAAACACTTTGTAGTGTTTTATTTTTATTTGTATAAAGCATTAGTGTAAAAATGTATTTAACAAAACTGATATAAGTAAATTAAATTTATAAAAGATTATTAATAAAGCCAAAATACTATTATTACAACTTAATATCAAAGTCGTCTGAAAGTCAAAATACTATTATTATCTAAAAATATATATAGTTAAAGTATACTATTTTTGTATGCAAGAATCTGTTCTGGACTTCATCAAATAATGATACAAAATAAAACTTTATAGATAAGTTATTAGTGTAAAAACAAAAGAATACAAAACTGAAATAAATAATTTAAATTTATTTAAGAAAGAAAGAAACTAATAATCGAAATACTAATACACGTATCCCTCATTATACATGATCTCAATTTATGCATTTTTGCAGTAACGCAATTTTAAAAAGTAAATTAACTTTTTAAATTAAAAAAATTTTTGTTTAAAATCTCATGTGGATATATGAGACAAATATGGATGAACTGTTTGAGTCCCACTTATCAGAGCTCACTAATGAGCTGACTAATGAAGAGTTTCTGGAAATGGAAAACATGATGATGATGATTTCAATTTCCAGAAATCAGTAGCCCTTTGTGCTGAGCCCCATCAGATAGCTAACAATAAAAAAAATGATTGAATGTTTTAAACACATTGAGAGTACCATCCGAATAATTGGAGAAAATGAGACTAGAAATGCCAAAGTTGAGAGAAAAATTCAGAATTCTTTGGCTTTCTACAAAGAACTTTATAGAGAGAGGAAGAATGCTTCCCATCAACTGAATCTCGACTTTTTCATTAAAAAGTTGATGATTATCAGCCTATCATCCCAGGAACTTCAAAGAGAGCAAGAAATTGATGATCCAGATTCATCACACTCAATCCAATAAGCCGACCCCCCCACTTCAGAAATTTTTTTTTTTTGAGAAAAAATCCTCGGCTTATACACGAGTATATACGGTAGATTGAAGACTGTCAGAAGTATGTAGTGTTTAGGTGTTCATAACATTGTATTAATTAAATTCACTCATTCATTAAAATTTTTTTTGCTCACAGGTGTAAAGTTTTCATTTTTTATCCTTCTGAAGAAACCCCTATCTGTATCTCACCCATGATAAATTCAACTCACTTTATGGTGTTGGAGATTGAAACAGTGTCATTATGATTGATAACATGTGATTTTGTCACACACTGCAATATTAAGGGACTCTGCTATGAGTCCCATGTCTCCTCTTCTGTTGTTGTATAATTTTAGCCCCAGCCAATCTATATGCAAATCATGTTCAAACATACTTGTCCCAAGTGCTATATTAGTTCTACTTTTCATGATATCCTTCTGGTACTCTATTATCTGAGTGCTAAGATTGTGTCTAGTGCACCCTATTTATACATCATCCCTTTTTAGGCTGTTATTCTTGATAAGGATTTGTTAGATGCCCAACTTTAGGTTTGAATGGGTTCAGGTTGGGCACTTATCATTTTTCAGGTATTGGAAAATTATGTTAGTCCTTTTATATGTGATTCTCCACTCTCCAATCTTTTCTACTAACCTGAGATTCTTTTTGATGGGTGTACAATACATTAGGGCTGCATATCTTTCTTCCCTTATCATGGGCTGCCTACCTCATGGCAGGAAAGTTTGCTTTTTCTCTTCTTCACATAGGACTCACAACAGTTTTCCAGTTTAATAGCTGTGTTCAATGGTTTATCCAATAATATTTCTCATTTCCTTGTCTTGTGCCTCTTTTATCGAGCAGTGTGTCAAGACTCTTCTAAAGAGGGTACAAAAAGCACCCAGCTTGTACTGTTCATGGTCATATGATGCCTTCCCAATATAAATGGCCCTGAACGTCTTCCTGTAAGCAGTTATGTTATAATGAGAACAGTCGATATTTATATAAATATCTAGAAAGTGTACATTCTTGTTAATTTGGTCCAGATTCAACTGCTTAGGGAGTCATTAGCTAAGTCTTCCTTTAATCATTAAGCAGGCCTTAGCTAGCTGAGACTAGAAATACATCATCCATGTATCTCACATAGAGTGAGAAATCCTTTTTGACATTGATGCCAGAGAAAATTCTTTGTGCCTTAGCACAAGTTTGGCAATCGCACTAGCCATTGGACTTCGGATCAGTATGCCTCGTTTGTTTAAAAAACTGACCCAAAAACATAAAATAAGAAGCATGGCAGACTAAGTCACACAGTTCCCAGATATCAGCTGGTTTAAAGTTTAGGTTGCTAAATTTTTCAAGTATAAACCAATAAAGTAGCATACTTGCTGATTCAACTTTGATGAACAGGAACAGGCTTTTGAAATCACAGACTACTAAAGTTTCTCCAGGTTGTGGTTCTTTATCTTGTAATCTGTTAATAAAATGTCTTAACTTAAGCTGATCTAGACCACTTGACAGTATTCAAAAACTTTTCTGTAATAATAGATTTTTTTCTGCCTAGTGCTTTGCCATTTTTTGTCTTTTTATAAGTGGCAGAATGTCTGCAACTATAGTGCCTGAGCCACCAAAAACACACACACTCGTTCAGAGCATCCACAAAAGTTGTTTTTAAAAGTTGAAGTGTTTTTGTTGTCTTTCAAACTTTGAAACAAAATATCACACAATTGTGTGTTGCTATTTGATCAAGTCCATCTAAAAAATCATTAGGATAAAGAAAATACAATTACAAAAATAACTATAATCATAATAATTACTATTAGTAAAAGTTCTACAAGCAAGTGCAGACCTTCTTGACTATGCAGGAATTCTACATTCTTGCCATACTCAGGAACACAATCAGTTTTATGAGCATTCTGGATATTGGAATGCTGGATAATTGGTCCAATACCCATATAAAGTTTCTGTTTAAACCAGTGTTGAAGTGCAACATCAGGATGAGATGTTTCATTGATAAAAATTAAATTTTTTAGATTAATTACTTATAATATAGGAAAAATAATCAGGTGGTATAGAAAGTGGTAGTATTAAATAAGTTACTTTAATATTTAAGTTTTATATTTTATCTAGCTAATAGAATTGGTGTTTAAAACAAACTTCTGAAACAAAATTTGGTTATTAAACTTGGTTCTTTAATTGAAGTTCTACCATTTTGTAAAACACATTTAAGTGCTACTATGTTGAGGATTATTACACAACAGTCTTCAACATAGTAATCAATTCCTGCATATATGTGATGTTGGATAGTTAAGTTTTCATAGTTTCATGAAAACTTAGCTATCCAAAATCACAAATATTAGAATAGCTAAGTTTCCATATATTCCAATTATTCTGATATTTCAAGTCAAATTTATGCAAACTTTCTGTATAATATAATGTAAGAAATTGTTTATCAATAAAAAACTTGGGGAGCATCTATAAATCTTATGTTATGCTATTAGGGGAGGAGATTTGTGATGATAAATGGCATACTTGTCATGATGTTAGTTTTCATGACTCCTTTAGAGGGAGAGAGTCATGAAAACTGTAACTTCACATTGCAAAAATGGTTGAGTTTTATATTTCTATGATTAAAAGTTTTTTTATAAAATATAAAATATTTATCTTTTTAATAATTAAGTATAAAGACTGCAATGTAATATATTTAAAGATATATTATGTTAAAAGTTCTAAAAAAGCACTCACAGAGAAGGGTAAAAATAGAGAATACTTTTCTATTAAAAACTGAAATGTTTTCAGTACAAACATATCTTCTTCACAAGTAAATACAAAACTATAATGATTACAGGAAGATTGTACCTGTTCCATTCTTTTGGAACAAAGTACAAAGTCTTCCTGTAATCATTATAGTTTTGTATTTACCTGTGCTGAAGAGGATATGTTTATACTGAAAACGTTTCTGTTTTGAATAAAAAAGTGTTCTCTGTTTTTACCTTGCTCTGTGAATGCTTTTTTAGAACTTTTGACATTTTAAGAGAAGTTAGTATGCAATAGGTACATATATTATAAAATGTAAAGCATATAGATCATCTAGTTTTAAGACATTTACAATGAGTCCTCATTAAATTCTGCCTCACTTAATGCCATTTTGCTATTATATCACAAGCATAAACTAAATTAATTAATTAAAAAATTAAAGATTTTAAGGCATTGAAATTGATTAAAGCCCTTTTTCCTACATTTCTCTTCATAATAGAAAATGAGGTGAAAACCTATATTTATAGAAAACAAGGTAACCATATTTTTTTTATAAGCACTAAGTGAGGTATATAATATTGTCTATGAACAAAATATTAATTAAACAATATAGCACACAAGACATCTGACTGGGTTAACTGAGTGTAAATGATTTGGTTTTTCATTCAGAAGACCTGGGATTGAATATGGAACACTACCCCTTGGAAAATTTATATGCTAGTTTACTGAAGTTTTTGGTTTCAGTTAGCATCATGATTTTCAGAAACCTAACCCTGGGGAACTACTGTATATCCAGTTGTTGAATTTGGAAATTAAAGAATATATATAACAAAGTATCAATGTAAAGTACTTTGTTGCAAATATTCTATTACTTAAATTTTAACTATTTTATATATATATTTATTTTTATGTAAAACTGGAGAAAAATTTTAAGTAGCAGGAAACAGGTCTTCAAACTTGTGATAACAGTCAAGGCTGGATGTAAGAAAAGATGAAAGGGAGGGAGGGAGGGGATCAAAAAATGTTCAAAATAGTATGACATATACTATGGATGGTCCCTTATATTTTAATATTTTTTCTTTTCTTTATTATTTACCAATATGAATTTTATTATTGCTATTTAACAGATTAACTTTGAATGATAATAGCATTAATTAAAGTCTAGATTTTTTATTTGCATTTATTCACTTCATTTTAAAGTTTTGATTTATATTTATATTAAAAGATTTAATTAAATTATCTTATAAAGTTTAAATATTAATATAAAATTAAAATTGGAAGAAAAATTATTAAAAAGAAAATATTTGTCATTTTATATCAACAGTATAAAATAAAAAAAGTTGTATTATTAAATAAAAGATGTTAATAATAAAATTTGATTAATCAACTATCTTTTGAATAGACATGTTTACAGATTGTTCATGACTTATGAAGCAATCAATTCACACTCATGATGTAATTCATATGCAGTTGAATCAGGTACAGATTGTCACATATACCACTAGCCAGCATCCATTATGTCTGGTTTCTTTAGTTTTGTGTTTATAAATTTATTACCATGCATTATAATGAATAATGATAATCAACATGTTTAGATATAATGTATTTCTGACTTATATACTGGTTGTTGGAACAGAATCTTCTGAATTGAAGACTATTTGTATCTTCCTTCATATTTTATCATCATTTATGGGATCAAAATATGCCAAACCTATAAATTATAACAACAATCCAATTTTGATTAGTGTTGAAGGAAACATTTATAATTATTTTAGATTTTGAGCAAAATATGCCAAACCTACAAATTATAACAACAACAATCCAATTTTGATTAGTGTTGAAGGAAACATTTATAATTATTTTAGATTTTGATTTAAGAGTATTGTATCCACTTTTTATAGGTTTTTTAACTTAATATTTCTTGTGTTAGAAGCAGAGTTTAAATACAAGCACTACAAGCAGTAATAAAAATCTCTATTACTGCTTATAGTGCTTGTTTTTAATATTTTCAATTTTATAGTTCTCTCTCAATGAAATATACTGTTTATATTTCATTGAGAGAGAACTATAAAAAGTATTTTTGAAGGAATTGTTATTCAAATACGAATGTAACAATTCCTTCAAAAATACTGTTTTTTTTGTGAAAATGTTACATTTTTAAAAAGAATTGAGTTTTCCACTGTTACTTCTATTGTCTTTCAAATAAGAATGTAACATTATATTCTTAATTGAGTTTGTAAGGGCACTGTAAATTGAAAACTTTTATAAATATTAAAATATAGTTCTCTCAATGAAATATAAACAGTATATTCTTAATTGAGTTTGTAAGGGCACTGTAAATTGAAAACTTTTATAAATATTAAAAAGGCAATGTAAAATTTTTTCCTCTCAATATTTTAAAAAATGGTAATTATACTATTCTGTTCCATTTGTTAAAAATATCAATTTTATTGTTTCAAATAGATGGAAAATATTGAATCTGGAAAAGTGTCAATTTATCAAATTTATGAAAAAAATCAATTGTTAAAATATGTCTATGATAATTCTAAAATATTCATATTAAACATTAAAAATGAATATACTATGAAAATGAATATTTATTTATTTATCAACAACAATATCTAATTTCAACATAAAATTCCTTTGCTTTTTAGATCCATTAGAAAAGTAATAATTATTATATAAATTTTTTGTGTAATTATTTTATAGAAAATTTTATATTACAGTGGTGCCTCGCAATTCGACACTAATCTGTCGCCGAAGTAATATCGAATTGAGAAACTGTTGAATTGCGGGACAATATTTCCCATAGAAGACTATGTAAAATAGATTAATTGGTTATCTGTCCCCATCCCACTCCCTAATGGGTGAAGTGAGAGAGATACACTATATTATTTACTTTATTACATGTGTTTTACTATTGTGATCAAAAAATGTTCAAAATAGTGTGACATATACTATGGATGGTCCCTTATATTTTAATATTTTTTCTTTTCTTTATTATTTACCAATATGAATTTTAT
This sequence comes from Olivierus martensii, assembly GCA_000484575.1. Lineage (NCBI taxonomy): Eukaryota > Metazoa > Arthropoda > Arachnida > Scorpiones > Buthidae > Olivierus > Olivierus martensii. Next base: position 10,351 of record AYEL01075773.1, read on the forward strand.
TATTGCTATTTAACAGATTAACTTTGAATGATAATAGCATTAATTAAAGTCTAGATTTTTTATTTGCATTTATTCACTTCATTTTAAAGTTTTGATTTATATTTATATTAAAAGATTTAATTAAATTATCTTATAAAGTTTAAATATTAATATAAAATTAAAATTGGAAGAAAAATTATTAAAAAGAAAATATTTGTCATTTTATATCAACAGTATAAAATAAAAAAAGTTGTATTATTAAATAAAAGATGTTAATAATAAAATTTGATTAATCAACTATCTTTTGAATAGACATGTTTACAGATTGTTCATGACTTATGAAGCAATCAATTCACACTCATGATGTAATTCATATGCAGTTGAGTCAGGTACAGATTGTCACATATACCACTAGCCAGCATCCATTATGTCTGGTTTCTTTAGTTTTGTGTTTATAAATTTATTACCATGCATTATAATGAATAATGATAATCAACATGTTTAGATATAATGTATTTCTGACTTATATACTGGTTGTTGGAACAGAATCTTCTGAATTGAAGACTATTTGTATCTTCCTTCATATTTTATCATCATTTATGGGATCAAAATATGCCAAACCTACAAATTATAACAACAATCCAATTTTGATTAGTGTTGAAGGAAACATTTATAATTATTTTAGATTTTGATTTAAGAGTATTGTATCCACTTTTTATAGGTTTTTTAACTTAATATTTCTTGTGTTAGAAGCAGAGTTTAAACACAAGCACTACAAGCAGTAATAAAAATCTCTATTACTGCTTATAGTGCTTGTTTTTAATATTTTCAATTTTTATAGTTCTCTCAATGAAATATAAACAGTATATTCTTAATTGAGTTTGTAAGGGCACTGTAAATTGAAAACTTTTATAAATATTAAAAAGGCAATGTAAAATTTTTTCCTCTCAATATTTTAAAAAATGGTAATTATACTATTCTGTTCCATTTGTTAAAAATATCAATTTTATTGTTTCAAATAGATGGAAAATATTGAATCTGGAAAAGTGTCAATTTATCAAATTTATGAAAAAAATCAATTGTTAAAATATGTCTATGATAATTCTAAAATATTCATATTAAACATCAAAAATGAATATACTATGAAAATGAATATTTATTTATTTATCAACAACAATATCTAATTTCAACATAAAATTCCTTTTTTTTTACCTTTTTGCACTTTTTTTACAATTTTTTTCTTCGTCTCTTTGCTCAATCGAGTGTTCTTCTTTTCGGAATTATTCCTCTGATCAGTTCTCTTTGAACCCATCCTTATATTTCACTCAAAAAAATAATAATAATTATAAATTTTTTACTTTCTGAAAAATGTAGAATTGAAAATTAACACAAACAACACGGACAAATACCAAAAAGAACTGACAAATAGCAAATGATATCACACAATTCCATGCGCCAACCCGCGAAACTCAAATGTCGAATTGGGAGGCACTACTGTATTTATTTATTTATTTATTTGAACTTAAATTAGGTAGATTCAAATATATAATGAAAGAATCTTAGTTATGATATTCATTTTTTAATAAAAAAATAATAACTGTTTGTAATAACTGTTGATTAATTTTAAAAGTTAAGATAAATTGTTTATTCATATTAATTTTCTGTTGCCATTCAGTAACTTTATCATTTGTCTAACCTTCATTAACTTGTGTAGAACAACCAAAACATCTGTCATGTTAACTAATCCATAGAAAAGTTATGGACAACTATGATATTAGCAGAATTCGACACTGAGTAAGTTTAAAGCAATTTTTCAGTTTGTGTTGTGATGTCTTTGATATATATTATAATTGATGTATTCACTAAAAAAAAATGAAATTATATTTTTTATTCTTATATTAAATGCTATATTTTATTCAGATAAATAATTTTTAGAAACCATATGCCATTCGGTATTTTTTAAAGCATAAATTTTTATTTCTAATTGTTTAGAAACGTCTTCCTTTGAAGTAATATAAGAAAATTAATTTATTTTATTTTAAATAAAGATGTTTAATTAAATATACTATTTATTAATTGCCCATACGATATTCTGTATTATTATTTCCATGAAAATAATAATCTGTAAATTGTAGGCTATCGAAACATTTTAGTGATTTGTAATATAAGAATATATTTGAAAATCGGCATTTAAAGTTAAGGAAATATCTGCAACATTGATTTATCCAAAAGAAATCATTGAAGAAATTGTCACTTAATCGACTGTACTAAAGTTAAACTTTCCACCGAGTTTCTTTTAAGTGGCACTGTTTAAACATAGTCCAATAATTGATTTTTTTTTTTTTTTTCAAAATCAATAATAATTCGCTGTTGATAAATCTTTCTCTTTATTAGAATATTTCAATTTTTTACCACCAGATGGAATTTGCTTCTCATTGCCGATTCCCTTACAATTTATAAAATAAGTTTTTACAGATTATAAAAGGTGTAATGAAAACAATAATTAAAAGGAAATTTTTTTCTACTTCCACGAATTTCTGCATACTTTTTAATTTAAAAAATCAGTTCAATCAAGTAAAAGTTAAACGTTTGATTAAACTTTAATTATTAGATTTATGCTGTATCAATAATTTTCAGTTTTTTTGTGAACTTCAAAATTAATTTTTATAGTTTTGATATTTTAAAAAAAGTCTCAAAATCATTTTTCAAAATATCTTTTAAGCTATTGTTTCATTTATATTGCATGTAATTATAGAAAAGAAAACAAATTTTTCGATGTTTTAAGTTTTCTCAAAGTAAAAACTATGAGGATGTATTAGAGAGTTAAAACTACGCAATTTACTATTTTAATCTTTAACAGTATATTTTAAAAATGTTCAGAATGTGAAATAGTTTATTAGAAATAATTTGTTTTTATTAATTAGAGAAAAGGACTAAAAGATCTGTTTTAAAGAAAAGGTTACTCATAATAACTAGGTTTGCTCATAACTATTTACTCATATATTAGAATTATTTACACATTTATTAAAACATATAGACTACAGAAATTAGTTGTTTCACTTAATATTTCGTAAAACGAAACTGAAAGTGATTTTTATTCATGATAATATCATTGATTCTAAAATGAGGTGAATTAATATATAATTCTTAGCTAGAGTTATATTTGTAATATAAATATCTATTTTTCTTTAATTTTTTTTCGTTCAACGTATTTCTTCCGCATCACATCACTGTTTTATTTCTCTATTTCAATAATTATTCTGATATCATTGATATATTCCTATGTGATTATTATATTAACTATGTTGTTCCAATAAAAAATAGTATAATAATTGAATATGCTATTAGAAAGTTGGTCAATTTTTTATTTTATATATTATTATTATTTATCTTTGAATATAGCTCATGTGCACCAAAACTACTCGAAAATGACAAGATTTTTTTTAATATTCGTTTTAATTAGCTAACTATAATAAAAGATGGAACTGTAAAAACAAAATTTGCTTTTGCTCTTTTTCATTTAAATGTATAAAACATTATCTTTAATTGTTAATGGACAAAGAGTATTTACTATAAGAATAATTTAGGAGCGAAATATTGATTAATTCCAATCTTTACATCCCATAAATGAAATAAACATTTATATTCATCAAAATCAAACTTAAAAAAATTTTCTGAAAATTTTAAAAATCTTTAATAAAACAATTATAATTTTTAATCGTTTTTATATAAAAAAAAAACTTATATATTATATATAGAATAAGCATTTAAATGCATAATTATGTTTCGTATTAATCGAGGTACATATATATTAATTTTGAGATTCTGTGTGATCATATTCTGTGTGTAAGATGACAATTGTTCCAAACAAGAATGGCAACTGTTCAAAGTATGTAAAATCAATATCTTTGAAACCATGAATGGCATTATATTTGAATTTTAATCATATAAATTGATTTTATATATAATCTATTTTGTCTGTTCTACAAAATATCTTGAAAAACATATATTCCAAAATAATATGTTCATATTTTAAGCCAGGGGTGAGCAACCTTTTTTTTGTAGGGGGTCGTATAGAAAAATTTATGGTGAGCCACGGGCCAAAACAAAAACAATTGATAATAATAGTATTTATTTAAAAAAGAGAAGGTACAGATATATAAGTATACATAGCGTTGGTATTACATATAATAAAATAATGTAGCCCGCGGCCCGGAGGTTGCCCATCCCTATTTTAAGCGATTATTTATTATTACTCAAACTTTGCTTCTATTAATTTTTCTTATATGACCTCATTATAAATAAAAGCGATAGTTCGAAATTTTAAAAATTCTGCATCCTCCAAACTTTCTGTCAATAATTATATACTTATTTGAAAGTCTTTACAAAAATGGTCATAAGATCACTTCCATGGGATAAAAGCTTGTATAAATAATTCAATGGAAATTTTATCAATTTGAATCTGAAACCATGACCTTTATAATTTAAACTTTGTTTTAATTTATACGTAATACTAATATTACAGAATTTTTAAATTTAATAATGTTTTAATATTCTTATAGGATATTCTTTATAAAAGAAATTTATCTTGATCTAAAACCTTAGAAATGTAAATATCAGAGATTATATATATATATATATATTTTAAATGAAAATTCGGCATTACAGATAAATTTCATCAATTCAAATTATAAGCTGGATAATTACAGTAGAGGAGAAAAGTGCTTAGAGAGGCAAACACCCTCCTTTTAATGACATGAATTACCAAATTGATGATAAGTTTTCATGTCAACTTTTTTTTTGCAGCCTATTCATTCATAGGCTATAAAGGTAGAACTATGGAAAATCTATTAGGTATATATGCCTATAATGTTATCAGTTTTTTTAGTTAGAATAAAAAGCTATTATTATCCAGAGTGGTTACTTAATCCATTTCGGACAAGAGGAAAAAATAGGGCTGGGTGCATAAAAAGAAAAAACTTAGTAGTCACGGGATAACAGGTCACGTGGTCTAATTCTGTTCAATAATTGTTTACTCGGGTTCTATGCACAGATTAAATAGAACGTTAAGACAAATACATAGTGATGGTAGAAGATTAGACAATAATTGGTGACCGTAGCTTTGGTTAGCCTCGATAATTAATTAGGAGTGGGTAAAGAGAACGGTCGAAGTTGGCGAACTGTTTACATTTCATTAGGCATACTGGAATGTATATTGTACTGTGTCAAGACATTAGACCGTTGGCTGATTAAACTGTTGACTGTTTTGACAGTTTTTAAACTAGTTTAAAGGTCAATGACGCTCGAGTCGTTAGGAAAAGTTGTTGGAAGTATGGAAAAGGGTTTAGGTTGACATTTAATGGAGAAGTTTTTAGTGAAGTCACCGGTAAAACTACGCGGGTGTCCTCTTTTTTCCCTCTTCTATCCTTGACAAATGACGAGAGACTTTTAATTACAACATCTCTTGTCACCCCAAGAAACGATCAGAACAGCCAAGACAAATGACGATAGGGTGACATCTTGTCCCGAACCTGACAAATGTCTCCATTCATGTCAGGTTAGAGAATCTGAGAGAGAGAAAAAAGTATATCTCTTAGTCATTAGATATTCTGGCTGGATTACTTATTCGTGTGTAACTGCAATGTAATTTATAATGAATGAATCAATGAATCTAGCTTTCTTTTATTGTTAGTATTGAAACGGCGTGTCCAATTATTCCGTTTATTTGTATTTGTAATTGTTTTCGAAATGCCAAAAAGTTAAACTTTCCAGATAACTCGTGTAATATCACTTTACTAAATCGGATTTATTTGGAGCTAAAAAAAAAAACTCAAATTAAGAATTTGTTCCTTGATTAAAACAAAAAATAACATCATTGTCCACACAGTTTTTTTTTCTTCTTTCAAGCGATAGAATAATACATATCCACGAAAAAAAACTTGTAAATTATATTAATTGAAGATTACTGGCCTATAGAAATTAAATTATTAATATGGTCGACTTGGTTCTCTCAATTAATTCAGATGAACACGCTTCGGAATACAAATCTCCATTTGAAAAAATTACTGATTCGTACATTATAGATGTGAGGTAATATCAACAATATAGAAAATTGTTATTACCAGTAATCTAAATTATTACATCGCGTATTTAAGCATTCCGAAGTAAAAATGTCGGATTTCGAATATTAGAATTCTATAAAAAGTATATCCGAGACAGTTATTTGGTTGGTTTAACCGAAAGTTGCGTGAATAAAGAACACATTATAAAGTAACAATTTCGATCATTTAACCGTATTTAATTAAATATTAACATTAAGAACGGAATTATAAGAAAGTCGAGGACATTTTCGGATTTATAAATCGTCTCATTTTAGACTATATAATACTCAAAATCATATGTCATTTATCTAGTGATCCTATTACTAAATTGATGACCAGCAGGTGCCAGCACCAGTCGGGTAGTGATGTCTCCACTAATGATAATTACATCAAGTAATTGTTACATTAGGCTAGGGACGAAAGATAAGGAACTGGTACGTCTGACAACAGGTAGAAAATATGATAGGACTTGGTAATTAAGTGATAAGCTGAACCTCACCATATCCAAATTACTTCCAACAGTAACTGGATCTATTTATGCTTTACGTACACTTGGGAATTGCCAGCCAACCAACGGTTTATAGTCGTTTAATGTTACTGAAAGTACGAGGTGTAAAAATAAATCTAATCTGCATTCAAAATAACTAATGTAATAAAACCTGTAATATATTTATTATTCTGGTTACTAATATTATTATTTTTTTTACGAAAAAAAAATATTTGTTCAACTTCATTATTTTTTATTAGAATTTTAATTTTATTGCCGCTCGAAAATTTCGTCGCCTTTTAAACAGGTAGATTCGGCATATCTGTCATTATATATAAAGTTTTTAGGGCGAAAAAAGTTGTTTTCTGAACTGCTTGTACAAACAATATCATCTTTTTCTCACACATAAATTAAAATTTCTGAAATTTACTCGCAAATGTTTTATGCAAAATGGAAGATTTAAATAACCTTTTTTTTCCCTTCTCTCCCGAAGTTTTAATTAAAAAAATAAATGAACGGATCTTAACGTATTTATTTACTTTTACTTATTTATCTGTTTTATTTTTCTTTTAACTCTCCCATATTTAAGTTTCAGTTATTGACATGCCTGTTATAATAGCTAAAGTATTTTAATTTAACTACTTTTCTTTTTGAATTTATTGTCTCAACTGTAAACTTTTCCATTTCTCTGCAATTTCATATCAATCTATTTAATTTTGCCTTCTTAAATTCTTTTTTCAGTTCATCTATTTTGTCAGATCTTCAATTTAAACATCTATTTTCTATCTATTCTCTTAAACTCTTCCGTTACCTGTTTCGGATAGATTTCTTTTATTTCTCTTGGAAAAATTCTATAAAATGCGGTTGATTATATAATGTAAATTTAAAACCGACTATAAAAGGGTCATTTATTCAATTCCATTTCGATTTTTCCAATAAGGAAGCTGTCATAAACACCAGAGAATCATTATTACATTCATCCAATAGTCTCATCCATTCAGTCAGACTTGACCAACAGAAAAATGTTAATGATTCCTTTAACGTTTTGTCCCACATTTGGAATTTTTTTTCTTTTCCCCTTCCAAATTTTCCCAATCTCTGAATATATATTGAATAGCATTGTTTCGTTACGCATTCTCCCCCTCTCAATCCCTTTTCCATCATTTTCCGGAAGTAGTAAACGTTTTCTACTCCGGTTTCGACTACAGAATCCTCATTAGGCGTGTTTGTTGAATCAGGAAGGAATACTGTGAGTTATTTTTAAGCAGTTGTGCCTTGATAGATCGACAACGCGTGGTATTGACAATAAGATCTATTCAGCGATATCATTAAATTCCATTGTTCTCTATCAACACAATAGTTTTCAGTGATCTGCCTTTGGATAGAGATTACTTCAAAGAAATATTCCCGCACCATTGTACGTGAATGTTTAGCAAATCTTTGAAGAATGTGCTTGTTACTCTTAAACTTTGTCTGGATGTCATCGATCTCGTTAATTTTATTATTTACGTTTGGGTTACGTTACGCGACGTGCGTAAAGCTACACTTTTTTGGCATTCTCTCCCTTATTATTATTATTATTAATATAGAAATGCTTCCAATATAATTCAGCCATGAGTTATATAATTAATAAATTTATATAACAGCTGGAGAAAATAATAATTTTTAAGCATCTCTCCTTTATTGTTCACAATTAACTTTAGATTTAGTGTGACGTAATGATGATGACTCTTTTATTGACATAAAGGTGGCATCTATTAAACGTAGCCACCATCGACGACAAATGACAATTGATTCCTATCAGTTAAATGCTAATTCATTAACATTAGATGTTTTACTTTTGGAATATACTAAATTTTTCTAAGTCACAATTTCAAATGTGAAATTCACTATATATATATATATTTTTTTTTTTTTTAATTTTTAGCTGGAGTTAAAAATTCGTGACGTATTATTTTTTGCAGCAATATTTTTCAAGAAAAGAGAACAATTGGATGTTATCGTTAAGAAGAAAAATTAGTTATTTTAATCACAATGTGGAAATCTAGTTAGGAATCCAAACAGACGAACACCAATCATGGAAAAAATCTATCTATTCAAGACATGTCGAGAAATGCAACCAAAACAAGATAGGCGTATTCTGGACATATATACCAAGTAAGCTACGAAGGCGGTCTGACGGGGCATACATTCAAGGTACTGCCACTAACGAGAGCCAACACGTAACGAGCCTGTTGCAGTTTAGCCCGCGGCTTCCTTTAACAAACATACCGTGGGTAATGAATAACGGGAGACAGGAAGACTCAAGCACGCTCTCCGGTTTTACCTTGTACCAATATATAATTAGTGTGACCTGTCACGTACAATGGCGTGTTTAACGGGACGTTAGAACACAGAATGTACGACGTTCGCTCAGTTACACATACAGTAAAACTACAGGTAAACATTGTCACAATAGACCATCTTTCTCCAAACCGTATTCCTTTCTGCAGTTGATGAGAACTCTTACAAGTTTAGAATGAGAAATTGAAATTTCGAGTTGAATCGCTTTAGTTACCACTCTGTTAACGTTATTACCAATTTCTTTTAAAGAATTACGAAAGAGAATTCGACCGCAACACGAACTGTTTAATTAAAATTCCATTTTTAAATTCATTTTCCAGGTTTTTTTTTTTATAGATTTAGGTAAAAATGAAAAATTGTTTTTCTCCAGCAAAATATTATTAAATACATATATCTGTTAATCCAAATGCTGAAACTGCGGATTAGACACTGACAACTAGTCCTCAGATATTTCTAATCTTGTTTAGTAATTAAAATTTTATATTTTAGAGCATTCAAAATTCGGTTTGACTTATTTGTTTACTCGATAAATCTTCCATTATTATTATTATTATCAATTCTCTAGAATGGCACAACTTTATATATATACATATATACATATAAGCTGTTCATTTCGGAACTGGTACTATTTTTATGACGTCATAATCATATTATTATACACGCGATAAATTCTTCAGACAGGTAATAAATTCTTTCCTAGTTGATGATAAGTATTCTCGTAAAATTCATAAACAAAACATAACCAACCAGTGGTTAAGTTAGTTAATCCTAAGACCACTTGTGGCATAGTATATTTGCCTATAGAAGGTTGATTTAGTCGACTAATTACACTTACACATAATGATAACAACTTATCTAATAAACTGTTCCACACGTCGTTAAGTCTACGCGTATCATACCTCACCCCTTTTCTATTTCTCTCAGTCAGTGATTCGACAATATTAATGCAGCGTGAAGGAGAAATTTCGAAATTCGGTTAAGCTTAGTTGTGCGCGAATGAATTATGTAGCATCTTGCTCGGTAATAGTCAAACAGCAATATGAACCGATGTACGTAATAAAGATAAATCTACCTGAGAAGTAAATACGCTGTTGATTATGTATAATAAAATGTATTGCCGGTAATCAAAACTTATGTATATATTAAAACGTAAAATTTAATTCATCAAATATTGTAAAATAACTATTAGAACGTCGTTAGAATCTGCGGTGCAATCGGTAAAAAGTTCGTTTTTCCCCCTCTTTTTTTTTTACTTATTAAAAAATGACGAATTGCAGTTTTTAATGTTTAGAGAAAGGTTAAAAACATTATATAACGTTAGTTAAAGTGAAATGAAAAATATATAAATTTCGTAATGCATGCGAATTTTATTATTAACATTATTATCTAGATAGCAGAAATAATTTCGATAGTAATAAGTCTGATTGGATTTATAACCAGATATGGTGTATTAAGCCTGGAAGATACGGCGAAAATGAAGACAAATATCGGGCATTATCAAGAAGAATATTCAAAGTTGCACTCGATTGTAATTCAAAAGAGAAAACGAAATAAGTGATTAGTTGTCGGCAATCAAAACTTGATCCTCGATAGGGATTGTTAAGAAACTTTCTAATGGAGTATGTAACTACATAAAGCTAATAACCGGAAGTGATGCTTTAGTAGCCTGAGGTAGAAAGTAAATGAGCTTCCTTCCTATCTATTCATTTCGTACCGAGTAGTTGTTGCTGTTGGTCTTCTTAGTCGTCTCCGCCGTACTAAAAATTCAAATTTCAATGATTTTGTTTTCTAAATATTAAAAAATAATAAAGTTAGTTTGGTTAAAAGAACCGCTAATAATTAAAAGTGTTTTATGCGCTTCATATTTTTGTTTTCATCATTAAAAGTTCCGATTCTATGTTAGATCTTCTAGAAATTAGCTGTAGGCTGTCTATTGTTTAATGTCATTGAATAATATCGTGGAATGTCGCGGATTTGGGCGGAGTTTCTAGCGATCGATATAAAATTCGCATTTTATAATAATCGGTGTATAATAACGCGATCGGTAACATAATAACAGTTGCTTTGGTAAGCGATTGGGAATGGAGTAACCTCGACGGATAATTTGCAATTTTAAAATGGGCGGAGTTCCATGCGGATTTTGGACTCGATCTGTATAAAATAATTATTAATATATTTGTACAGTACTTTACTTGGGGGAGAAAAAAAAAAGAAAACGAATCGAGATCACGCAAACAGTTGTCATACCGAAATCACTCTCGTAAACGTATTGTTTGTTTACTTGAATATTGTGTACTAGATGCGAATTGATCTTATGAAATATTTAATTCTAATAAATTTTAAATATTCTTTGGCCTTTCTGTGACATAAATTGAAAAATTAAGTTTCGGTTTTTTATTCTATTGTAGATTTTATATAAAATAAAAACGTCAATATTTTATTATTAAATTTTGTATTGCAAGTTTTTCATAAAATTAATAAACAATGGTCAGAATCATAATAAAGGCTCGATATATAAATTAGATAGTGCAAAATTAGGAAAGAAAGGAGTATATAATATATATATATATAGGGCTGGACAAGCATCAACAGGTTAGAGATTTCGATCGGCCATCTGGAAGAAGAATGGCGTCTTTTCTACTTCTAGTAGAACGAAGTTCGATTCAGAATTGTTGCTATAAACGTACTTCAAATCGTATTCCGCTATGAAAATTATTGTAACCGTGTTGCATACATCAGTGTCAACTTAGGTTGACATTTTGAATAGAATATTGTTGGTGGAGATTTCCCTTTCGACTCAACAACTTTAGTTCGTCATTTGACTCGCAATCATCATTTATATCATCGACACACATACATTGTCTTCATCATATAAACGGTTGCTAAGTGACGCTCTAGGCACTTGCACCGTTGCTAAGTAACGCTCTCATCCAGGTCTTCCTAATCTCCCGCGTCATTTCTAGTTTTCCGTTTCCGGCCATCGGGGTGTCACGTGACCGGATGTGGTACGGCCAACGTTTCCTGAGATGACGTCTTCCGGTAGTGAGTTGATGGACGTCATTACGTTTCTAACTATAGAGATGTAGATTTTCGTTTAGTGTTATAGCTACTTTACTGCACCTTCTTACGTTGTAAAACAAATCTGTTCTTTAAAATTTTTATCGCTTACTTTTTGTCTTCCGTAATTAACTAGTTACGAAATCCTCCTACATTTTTTTATTATTAATAAAACGATGATAAATAACCGCTCTTAATCTTAACAAAAGAAATATCTCTCGTGGTACTATTTAAGTTGCATCGAAGAGTATATTAGTGAAGATAAATAAAGGATAACTTACTTACATTTAAATGAACGTAGATAACAAGCAGAAATGCTTTTTATTTTTGGCACAGTTTTTGATAAAATAATTGATTTTATATAGAATAGGTCGCACGTTCTTCTCTCCCCGTTTTTAAAGTCTCAATTGCCCGCAATGTCGTACAGTATATGATAACAATAAGCCACGCTGGAAACTTCCTTCCTTCCCTCTACCGCTTTTCAACAAAAATGGACCGGTAGTGCCCCAAGCTCTTTCTCTTGTAAGAAGATGGACGAAAACGTCTTTGGCATCGGACGTTAGCCAAGTTTTTTCAATGTATAAATGCTCCTTTTAAATGGAAACTTATTTATGGGTTTTCGATAAAACTACCATTAACTTTTATATTAAATTATACGTTTACAATTATTATTGAATATAAGATATTTAAAATAATAATTCTTTATTTATTTTTTTAATTTCTGATACATTATGCACCATGTGAAAAAATAATCCTATGAATCAGTTAGAGAATAGGTTATGTTTCTCAAGACGAGAATTTAACTGTATTAATTTTATAGTATTAAATTAAAACATGCAATATATTATTAATAATGTTTCAAACTAAAATTTGCGTGCTCAAACATTTATTTTACCATTTCACCAAATTATCAAAACTTTGAACAAAATTTTTTTAATTGCACACTATAATTTCATAAATGCTTGATTTAGTTCATAAGCCAATTTCTCTGTATTTCTAATTTATATAAATATGTAAAAGTATAATTTTTTGATCGAGTTATTCCTTTATCCAAAAATTTTTTTTTTTTGTTGCATTTACGTAAGCAGACAAATTTTGCTTCTGATAAGTCGGCTTTTCCTCTTTAAAGAGAATTTAACGGGGAAGCCGACCTTAGGGAGATTTTAAAAGTAGCTGTTTGCTATACAAGAATGCAACAGAAAATGAAATGTCGTGGTAATATATTTTTAACATGCCAGATCGTTATCAAACAACAACTTAAATTATCTCTTCCATATTTAGAAGTCGTTACTGTATAAACTTATACTTTGTAACTTAAGAATATTTTTTCAGAGTAACTAATCTTCCGATAAATATATCCAAATTAAAAGTTTTTCATTTAAAGATATAAATTTTATTTCTTATTCACTCAAATAAAATCCTATATCATCGATTCAAAAGTGGAACATTCTTATATATTTTCGATGACAAAATAAACTTTTTAAGTTACTTATTTTTACGAAACAAACTCTAAATGTAAAATAAAACTTTTGTAGTTTAGTAGATCAAAGTAAGAACTGTTTATTTTTTAAAATATAAATATTCGTATTGCTCATAAACTATCAAATTTTTCAAATTATCAATTAATATATGGATTTTGATCGTTAATTGTGGAAATTTAGGAATGTAAATGACCAAAAATCCTTATAAACTACGTGATGATTTTATCAGATGAACGGAATATGTGAGGAATATGCAAAGATTGTCAGTTCTATAATCGATATAAAACGAATAGTTTTGAAGAGCGTTATTCTAATAAATGTTAGTAAACGAATAAGAATATTAGTCAAATTTATTTATCCCGCCTAATTAAGGTACAAAATTTGTGTGATGTAATGAGGCAGCGGAAATCTAGACGGAAACCGTAGGGTCATTTTGCTACATCTGAAACGATAGCAGGACTATAGACAACAGTCGTCCATTAATTACAAAGGACATCGTAGAGCAGAACTTACAGGAAATTTATGTTGTCGGTACAGGATGGAGGGAATTACTGTTATGTCCTCGTCACATGGCTTAGCGTTAAGCCTAAATATCTACTGGTATTTGAAGTCTCCTGTAAAAATCATCCACTTACCAAACTACTCTTGATGCACACTAAGACTAGATATTCTTATTCAAATTTTTGGCTTAACTACTGTTTTTGTACATAAATATGACTACCGAAAATGAACTTTTAAAACTTTTATCAACATTAGTTAATGTGGTTAAGTTAATTCGAATACCAATCAATAAATGTTGTAGATCTCACATTCGCTGTTGTGTAACTTATATGTACTGTATCCTTAAATTTCTTTTAAGGATTTAGAGTAATGTATTTGTTAACTTAAGTAATTATAATATAAGAAAAATGGTAACTCGCTTAAAAAGTATAACTTTCTAAAGAATGGTCGTCATCATTATCATCGATTTGTAGCACGAAACGAACAAGACCACCTTCTTTACATTCTTAAAACGGTTCAAATTTGAACGATAGATTTAATTAATTTTTAAATAACGAGTTAATTTACTAATAAAAATTATAAATAGATTAATACGCATTAACTTAATGCATAAACGATAGTGAAAAAAGTCGGCTTAGTGATCTCGATATATCAAGATCTTTGGAAGTCATTAACTTCACAGCTGATCCCTGACTGATACTCCATCAAATTTTCATGAGATTTTTGCACAATCTATCCCACGTATGATTATTTCAGTAAAAAATGATATATAAGTGTATTAGATGGTCAATGCATGTTATAATTGCTAGGATCAATAACGCCGAAGGTAATTTTTATTTAAAAGAGATAAGATAAGACGATAGAAGGAAAGAACTCTCATTGGAGAATTTTAAAATATCAAAAATTTTTATTTTATTTTTATTTTTAAATTGCGACTTGCAAGAATCTCTTATACGTTTAATTCCGTCCCTTGCCACCAGATGACGTTGTCCAGGTCGGGCTATTGTTGTCGTAACAATACAATTAATTTACTAACGGCACTATCCTCTAATGAACTGTCAATAGGAGCAGCTACGTTTTCATTACCTGTAGCTTATCGCTGTTCAGACTGGGACTTCTATTAATGTATTGGACACAGAAGACATCTATGTGAGGCGACTTTCAATCTTATTAGAAATGAGATACTCTCTTAGAATATTGATTCTTTTATTTTTTCCTTTTTTTTTTAATGGGAGCATCTCTGTCGTGTCGTTTATAACGCGTTAATTTTATTTTACATAGGAAAAAAAAAAGACTGGAGACAGTTTTGTTCCGCTTCTTATTCTCGATAAATCCGAAAGTATATGAAAGTAATTCAATCGGAGTGTGGGAAGGAATAAAAAAAAAAGAAACAATAAAATTGCATTTTAAATTTTAGTATTTCGGATCGGGATAAATATAGAATTCCAAATAGGTTTCGTTCTTAATGTCAAGATATGGTTTCTGGCATCCTACCAATAACTGACCAGATAATCTATTACTAGGATAGCCATCTGGCACATCAAATAATTCAAAAGGTGTAGTTCTGAACGCATATAAGTTTTGGAAACTTACCAAATTTGCTTGATATTATCGATTAATTGATACTTTATACTACTAGAAAATGATTATTAATTGTTGCTTTGCATTTATAATTGAGTTTTACGCTTCTTTTTTTTTAATTTTTGCTTAATTTAATAGAGTGGAATTATTATTATATATATATTTTTTCCCCTCCCACTTCTTCGTAGATTTGTAGGTCACAACGGAGAGGAAGGGGGGAAAAAAAGAAGGTAAAACGTTTAAGATATAAAAAAGTCGGTCACCCAAGGCCAAATTTTCTTTTATGTTAATAACTTAACAGAAGAAAGAGAATCAAATGATTAATTACTAATAAAAACGGATGGATAATGTGAAAAGAAACATTTTGGGATGGAGCCAAAACCTAAGAGAAGCTTTAAAAAAAACAACTAAAAACAAATGGCAATAAGGAACCAGACGATTCCTGTTGAAGGGGAAAATGATGAAAGATTAAAAATAAAATCCGGAAAAGAATAATAATAATAATAATAATTCTTTTCTGAGGTTTGTAAGTTTTTTGAATTTTTTCGATATATATATATTTTTTTTTATGTTCACTCTTAAAGAAAGAAAGTAATGATACTGTTGCTTTTATAATTTTATATTTTAATGCGATTTGATTGACAAGAAAATACTAACATGTCTGAATAGTAATTTGATACATTAGACTTTCAAAATGTAGAGAATTTTTTTTTTTCTCATTTCGTTTTTTATTTTTATCATTATTATTATCGACGTTGTATAAATTCTATATTAACGGAATTTGTTTAATTACTATCCGAAAAAATTATTTATTTTTCAAAAATTTTTTTTTTTTTTTAGATTTGTATCCAATCAGTCGGTATTAAAACTTCAATTTACATTGGGAACTACGCTAATTTTTGAGTAAAGATAATCGATCTCGATATGCGTTAATATAAAATTTCCAGCATCATGTGAATAAAAACTCTTTAGTATATATATAAATTAGGAAAAAATTTCTCTTTAGAGCTAAAATAAAAAGTCAATAGTTACAGACAAACTCGGCAGACTATTAAGTACGATACAGAGTTTTAATAAAATTTCCAGATGCGAGTTTTATCTCAATAATTTGTCTATAGCGACCTAATGACTGCTTTACTCATCAGTGGACAATTTGTATGACCTATTTAAGAATGCCTTTGATTAGCATGGCACAATTAATCATTTCCGAATCCTGGTTATTAATTTAATTTCTAAGTTTTTGGTTGGATATTTTCGGGCTTTTTCTTCCTTTAGTTTCGTCAGTTTTTGACATCGAAATACTTTTTTATTTTTATTTTATTGTTTCTCCTCTTGTAGACTATTATTATACAATCGCGAAAAACAAAAATTGGATCAGATTCGAGCTTTCTCCTCTTTGTAATGTTTAATTTGCAATTAAATTGAATATTTTAAAACATAAAAAATCCTTTTAATAGAGGAGATATTTTTTATGCAATTAAAAAAAAAAACTGCAAAAATTTAATTAAATAGATCAGAAATAAGAGGATATTTTCGTGGATGGAGCATAATGAAATAGATACTATATAGATATCTCTACTATTAAGCTGTTACTAGAGTGATGAGAAATATAAAGATGAGAGAGAAAATATTTTTGCAGTTATAAAGTTTCTCCAGTATTATAAGTATTTATTTTAACGCCAAAAATCGGAGAGAGAAAGAGAAAATATTCCAAGGATAAATATATATTGGCTAGGAATTGCGGAAGAATAGTAGCAAGAAAATGGTTTGTGGTTATTTTTTCTGCGACTGATCGAGTAGAGAAATTCCCACCTTTACGTATAGATATAGAAAGTCGTTTATCTAAGTTGGGAGACGGATTTCGTCGTTGGACCGTGTTTAGTTTGCATGACAAAAAGTCATCCCGAGGATAGGTGTCGCCAGCTATAGGGTTTTGCTTGTTCCGTTTTATTAACTCTATTGTCGACTTAGGTGGATGCTGTCAATACTTTATAGTCAATAGTATACTTTCCTTATCCGAGTCGGTGTCGTAGTTTAATGGATCCAGAAACTCCTCTCTGCCTGTCAAAAGTCGCAACTATTGTGACAACCAATCGCACATGCTAATGTCCAACCGTCCCAAGATTTTCAATCTGACCCAGTCTCGTGAAAATTTTGACACCTATGTGATGGAACACATCATTTTTTTTTTTCACTCTGCTATTTCTTTTTCTACCATTCTACTTACAAGACGGGACTTTTTAGAAAGTTGTTTCTCCGCTTCGTCGAGTCGCGAACTGAATGGACCATTTGTGTATTGCTTCGTCGCAGATATGATTTGACTAGTACGTCAAATGGACACTAGATGGCACGATCGATGACACGATGCTGACGTCATTTAATGGTTTTGATAGGATTTTTGTCACACACATGAAGTCAAAATGCCCAGTCTGACTGGCAAATTTTTATATATATATAAAGTAATATATTTACGCCCGCCAAAACGATTTTTTTCGAGTAGCTAATTTAAGAAGGCGTTTTTTTAAGCTACCGATTGGAAAAAAAGTTGCTTTTTTTTTGTTTTAATAGCTTTTTAGGCATGATCCCAAAGGAAGCGACATCCTTTTCTTCTTAAGCTACCGATTGGAGAAAAAGTTGCTTTTTTTTTTGTTTTAATAGCTTTTTAGGCATGATCCCAAAGGAAGCGACATCCTTTTCTTTAATAACTGAATCACGTGACGGCAGTGAAGTGTTTTAATGAAACTTTTAATAACAAAAAACGCCAAGTTTGCTATAGAATATTTTAATCTTATTATTGCTTTCAGATTGATATTTATATTAATAAAGAAACGTGATACAGAAACAAAGAGAGTATCCCAAAGAAACTTTATTTCTCCGGATATCTGACTTTTATGACGTCTTTTTTCTCAACGGAGGTTCACCTTCATTTCCGGATTTCCACGTCACCTTTCTCAACCGTTTCCGGATATTCTGTTGACAGTGGTTGTCCCCGTTTCCAATACACCCGAATCACGTGACGTCGGCCGGCAAATAGCGCGTCAAGTCTCTAGATAGATTATCTCATCCGCGTTATCGCTTACCCGATCTGAGAATTATTGTTTTCCAATATGCATAATTTCTACCCGACTTGTCACCGAAATCAATGAGATTTATGAAATAGCATTAACTGGTTAGGAGGGGCGGTCGTATACGAATAACTGGGAAACTCGGAAGTGGACGAGTCTCCGGTCGAAATTCGACGAATATTTTAATCGGAATTAATGAGTTTTTGGAGGTAGAAAAATTCGTCTCGGATATTATTATATTTGGAAGGGCGCGCGCGTGTTTATAGGTGGTGTACAGATAAAGCCTGGAGGAGAAAGAAGATTTTTGTGATTAGTTGGAGTTTTGCATGTCTATTACTCATTTGTCGTGTTTTTAAGACTATTTATCTGTAATAATAAGGTAGACGGCCTCCCTATCCACTTTCCTCTCGATCGTATTAACCATGTAAAACTTTCACGACACGCCCCCTTCCATTAGTAGCGACCCCTAGCGACGAGACGCCCTCTAGCGAGTCCGATGATGAGGTAATATTTGGAGAGGACTCGTGTCGGTATGTCCTCAACTTGCCAGCTGATGTATTGCGGCATTACACTTCAATCTACTCACACCGTCTTGGCTGCGCCAATAAATAATGCGCTGCCATGCTCGCTAAGCACAAAGAATAAAAATGTCATTTCTCTTTGTTTTCTTATTCAAAAGATGCATCTGCTACCCCAACGTTCGTCTCTCTCTCTCTCTCTCTCTCTCCCTCCCTCTCTTAACTCTCTTTCTCTAATTAAATCCTTTTCTTCTTTCTTTATTAATGTTTCTTTCTCTCCACTTTTTTTTTCGAACGAGTGTCGGGTTTCCCGTTAATTGTTGTGTAAGTTGGAATTTAACAGGATAGTTGGTAGAATTAGTTGCCACTAAAATGATTCATCCTTCTGTGTACTCGTAATAACCGCTTTCTATGCATTGATTATTGGGAGACTATGCTGCTTGGAATTTTTTTCTGTTAACCCACTTTTTTGTGCTAATAGTTTTCTGCTTTTAGAAAGGTATCGCATAAAAGGAGTGCATTGGGATAAAATCAGGAGGAAAGATTTCGCAGCTTCTCTGTTTGTTTTCTGTTTACATTTTTCTTTTGCTTATTTTTTCAAGTCTATGTTTCGATTTAAATCCATTTTTCTATCTGGCTTAATATTAAGAACACATTGGTGCAACAGAAAAAAAAATAAAAATAAAAAAGAATATCGCAAACTCTGATTTAAAAATCTGGAATATGCAAACTCTTCAATATTTATTCTCATTAAAAATTAATTATATTTATGAATTAAGTTAACAATTCAATTAAATTTTTCGTTTTTTTTTTATCGATAATCCGCCGCTTTGCGTCACATGATTAGATATTTGGACCAGAACGTATACACAATCAAAGATGAGCTTTATCTAGAGAAATCATCGATTTTAACTCATTTTTTACACTCAGAGGTTTTTAGGATTGAAATATGATTTTTTGAGGTTCACCGAATTGCTTATTTTATACCTCAGGCATTGATAAGAACGTTTGACAGTTCGACATCTGTCACCAAACGTTGATACAACTTTCTATAGAAAACTGTCAATCTTTTGAATTTTCGGCGAGGTGTTTCCAATGAAAAAAAAGGAAATCGTTTTTATAGAAAATTCTTTTTATAAAAAGGAATGTATTTCAAAAGAATCTTCTTTTTTTGCTATACTTTAATGAACTTATTATAAGGACCAATGTACATCATTATGTTCCGTATAAACCGGGCAAGCGATGCACTGATTAGCGGGTTCGCAACTATCTTCTAGCTAATATTACTTTCATCAAATAGCAATTTATAAAGACTGCTGTTATATTAAAAAACTTTTAAAAAAAATAAAAATTTAAACGTCAAACGGGTTCGAGTCTAAGTATCTCTTTTGTAAGGAATAAATTATGAAAGATGATAGCCAAACAATATTTAAATAAGGCGCAGTTAAGAAAACAAGAACGACAACAAATGCTCTTAATCAAACTTTATAAAAAAAAAATAACACAATAATTATTCCAATTTCTAGCATTTAATATTATCGCAAAACGAAGCAAAGTACAGCGCAAACGTTAAAACGCAGTTTGCAAATTTCAATTCCATCTAAAAAATTGGAAATTACATTGGCTTCAAAACCATTGAAAGAAATAACCAATTATTTAATCACTTGGGTAAATCATCTCATTATATTTTTTTTTTTTCTTTCGACAAAATTTTCCAATTACAATTTCGTTTGCCATTATTGTTTTTTTTTTTCCTGGCAAATTATTTCTTATTTGTGTAGGATATGATGGAAGAAACTATCTCTCATTCGTTTAAAAATTAACACAAGCAACAATCGATAAAACACGTGTAATCTTGTTTTTGGATCATGTTTTAATTAGATAAGACCTGTCTTTGTGTTAGCGGTTTTTTTTATCCCCTTCTTTTTCCTCTCAGCTTAAGTCTTTTATAATCAGATTGAGTGGAATAAATTAAAAGACAAATATTTCCCGCAAGAAGTGAGACATTAAGTCGCTCGGCAAATTAAATATACGTTTACGGATTATCAGTGATATTTTTTTATTTTTTTTTGATGCCCCACCATGGCCAGAAAGTGTTGTAGTATAACTCTTCCATTCCGTCTGACGATATTTTTTATTCCGCATAAACAACCGAAAACATGTTTAGAAAATGTATTTGCAGTGCTATTCTATCCAGGCACAAAATGATTGGCAGTTGTTCCACTTCATTATGAAATGGCATGCTCCATTATTTTTTCTATCCCTTTTTGTCGGCACATAAAATGCTCTGGAAGCTCCCACTCTATGATCGCTTCAAAAAAAAAAAAACTGTTTCTCCAGAACTGCAATGTTTTTGTAGCGAATTGAACAACAGTTACTGGTATTTTTATAATGGACAAATATATAAAAAAATGGCTACTATTGTTGACTTAATGGAAATATACTGGAGGTCCTTAGTATGATAATTAACTTTTACAATTACTATAAATCATAAATTTCGTCTTTATTTTGCTAACGTGGCCATTTGCTAGCTTTGTTGTTATTTATTTAATTGAATGGAAATTTTAAAAAAAGAAGTTTGAAGATAAGAATGTTCTTTATGATAAAAGTAATTGAATGTTTTGTATTGTCTTGAAAGAAGATATTTTTGTAATGAGTTTATCCGACTAATTTCTTTGTCGGATTCATTGATGCTAATCAGTTTTATTATTATTATTATTTTTTTTTTTTAAGTTCAGTTGATCAGTTAATCTTCGAAGACGGATCGCTACCGTCTTTTCGTTTAACCGGCTTGAGCGATTATGCTGTTAAAATTTAAGAAACTCGACAGAGAATAAAGATTTAAAAATAAGTAATTTCGATAAATCTTAAAAGAATTTGGATTAACTGTCAAATTTGTCTTGGCATTCTTCCTGTGTATAGGTTATATAGAAGAATATAGGAGAAAATTTAAACCTGAAAAGAATTTAGAATAAATCTTTCGTTAAAAAAACGGAAAAAAAGTGTGTATAGAAACCAGAGTTTTAACTTAAGATTGTTAAAGAAGTTAAAAATCCTACCTGAAAGAAAACAGAAATTTAAAAAAAAAAAAAATTAACAAAAAAATTTGCACTTTAAAAGTAAACCACTTTAAAGAGAAAAAAAAGCTTAACAAGAAAAATTTAAATAGTTTATGTATATGTTAGAATAATAAATGTTGCTGGAAGAAAAGTGCTCAAAGCGTGATTCAGAAAATGAAAAAGTAACTTTCAGATTACCAAGAATATTTTACTAAAATCGATTTTTATTTTTATTTTTTTGTCTTTAATCTGTATTTTAAATTTCATTGAAGGAGTCGAACATATCAATGATTTTGATATTATAAGAAAAAGCATCTTTAAGAGTGGCAGAATTTTCTATATTAAATTTATATATATTAAAGGACTTTATTGGTTAGAATTTTATTGCATTTGCAGAGTTATGTTGATAAAATTGTTTGCAAAATGGTATCAGAAACCGGGAAGATTTTCAAATAATAAATGAAAATATGCTGATAATAAAAAAAAACCTATAATTAATTTTTTTTTGATAGAAAATGCACTAAAATACTTCCTTAAACAAAGAACACAGAACAAAAATATGCATTTTATAAGGAAAGGGTAGATTAATTTAAGAAACTATAATAGTTTTTTTTTTAAGCATGAAACAAATTTAAGTTTAAAGTTATAAAGGAATAAAATTTTGATGGCGCTTATTTAACAGCGAGAAGGGAATCGCGAAGAAGATAATACAATTTTTAAAGATTGCAGGTAAATTCCAGAACAAACTTGTTAACAGCGTCATCATTATAAAGAATCCGTTAAGGGGAGGCGTTCTCCTGAACAATGATGTTATCTACGTCATTATAAATATTCACAACTGATCTATGTGTCACCTTCTAGATAAGGTGGTTCAACAGATGGTGTAAAGCTTGTCAGGTGATTAATCAGAGTCTGTCAGATTGCATTCACCTGAGGAAAAGCTAGTTAAACTTTCTTTGTTATGCACTTAGGCTGTTGTTAACTTCAGTTGTCGGCGGTTTCGGAAATCGTCTCTTTTCTCATGTTTCACTCTCCATTATCATCAATATTAGGCAGACATCCTAGAAGTTGTTCATCATACAAACATCCAATTAATTTCCTTATGATTGCGGAAAGTTTCGCGAAGCAAAATTACAAAATTTTCGAAATATCTGTTCAATTTTCGAAAGATGAATCGAATTATAATTGTGAGTTTTTTTTTTAATGTGGATAGATCGGATTAAGTAAATTTGCCGTTCGGTTAGCGAATAAAGATTAAAAAATTTATATTTTTGTCGACGTGTATTAGAAAATGTCGAAGAACGGCAAGAATTGGTTGATAGTTCGCTGTATTCCGAGATTAAGGACTGATAGACGAGCGAACACGGCCATAACATAAATACATCTGTACTAAAAATAGTGATAGCGAGGCACTAGAGCAACACAATGGCAGTTTAATTCCCAAATTGATTCTGACTACACTTTGTCAATGTCAAGGACTGACGAATTCTTCAAGAATCCTTCTCTTGGGCCTACAAAAAAGTAGTGTGGTCGGGATTAGCCATCTATCAAACAAGAAAAGACAGTCATTAGGCAAAAGGAAGCTAAGTAGAAATCATCTGAAAACTTAGATTTTTATGTTTCCTTTTTCCGTAACCTGGTTCTCTCTCTCTGGAGACAACAGCGCCGTCTATAATGAGGGACAACCTGTAACGAGCCTGTTGCCTGTCGCCATTGTAACCTGACTCGCCAGGGCGGAGCTTTAAGCACTACTATTCTCTACATGCTATCTAATTAGTGATCGGTTGGCTGCTGTTTTTTTCACTTCTTTTTTTTCGTTTCCAACTCTTCAAGCCGTACTTCATCGATGAAGCAACTGCTTAACTCTTCACTTTCTCGAACAATTGACTATTCTTTTGATCCTACGTTGATAAAGGCTTTCCTCTGTCATTTGCGAAACGAAGAAGCTCTAATCAGTTTCGTTAATGGAGGAATTTTCAAGCTTAATTTCGAGCTCTCGAGACGAATTAAAAGAATTAAAAAAAAAAAAGGGATCTGTTGAATGACACAAGTATTAATAGAGGATGAAAATTTTCATTTTCGAACCATTTATACTCGACTGCTAAAAATTACTTATGTCATCACCAACCTTCCTTAAAAAAAAATCGAAATTTTTACGCATTAATTTTTTTTGCAACTAGTTTAATAATTTTGCTTGATGTACTCAAAAAAATTTATCAAATATTCCTTCAGATTGATATTTCATTAACGAGTTAACAATTTTGTATTGAAGTTAAACTTTTTATCTTTCTTTATCTCTCAACAGTTCTACAAGTTGTTCTCTAACAGTTTTCGTAAAAAACGTACTCGTCTCAATATGAAGAAATGGTGATTTATCGCTTTAGATTATCGTTAGATGTATCTTAAAATTTCAAAAAGCGATATACTGTGTATATAAAGCAATGATTAGAATCGATTTAACGTAGTTATCCCAACAGCGTAATTCGAAGGAACAATAACTGTGAATCAAGAGAAAAAAGTGCAAAGGCCGTACACGAATCCGTCCATTAGACTTGATGGATCGTCCTGATGCAACTTTAGGTTGTCTCCGTGACGTCACACGAAGGTAGGTGGCGCTGGCGATACAGGCCGATTAATGGAGCGTGCAGTATCCTCATGTAATCAGATCACTTTCGGCTCGCTAACTGCCAGAAAGAGAACAGCTCGGGAAACAATGCCTTCTCCGCACCAACAGCGCAATTACTACGGAACTAGCATACTGAACATTGGTCCTTCGGCATACACGCTGAGTTCTTTACTGTGTGATTCAATTACTGAACACACAGATCCAATTAAAAGACCTACGTCATTTACTAAGCAACTTCTTCCGCCTTATATCATAAAGCACAAAGTGTGCCTTCAATCTGGCCGGACAGCTGCACGCCAGGAGATTGTTTGTTCGTTTATGGTACGTTAAACATAAACCCAACACAATGATATCCCTTTTAATTGAGGACATTGTCGTGATTTTAATTAGGTCGCTTAATAGTGACTAACAGTTGGCTAGATGTTCGGTTTTAAACGCTTAACATTTATTTGAAGCGTCAAAATTCTTTCGGTAGGCTTGCCTGCATTACTTAATCCAGTGCGGAGAAGACAGCATTTCAGGAGTAATTCCATTTCGCATGACCAGTCAAAATTGCTTATAGATGGCCATACACACGGTTTTTACCTACTTGCGCCAGACTGAAACGATTCCTCAGGACACGTACATCCTATTTACTGTTGTACATCCAGCCATATAATTAAATTACAGAAATTTATCAATTCCCTTTCAGGAGTAAACCTCGATTGTAGTGAATGGAGTCACATTGTCCTTTCAACCCCTTTAGTCACTCTCAGTTCTCATTCACTCTACAGTTGTGACATCACAGTCTGGTTTTTATATCCCGGTCGCTCCATTGTCTCCTTCTGAGGCTTCATTAGGACCGGTATATAGTATGTGACAGATACAGAGAAAAGAGTGATGGATATCCCCTCCCCTACATTTAAACTTGATCGTTCAGATATTTACCGACTTAACGGTACAGTTGATTAAAGTAGAAGTTTGCTGTTTTTGTATTCCGAACCATTTTGTCACAGTTCGGGTAAATTACGTGCATCTATAACGATGCAATGTCTTTTACTGAGAAGGGCGAAACTTAGAGCAAATTTACTACCTCAGTTGCATTGTTCGTTGTAAGTTGTTCACTTGAACTTAAATTACTTCGTTGTAAATGCAGGAGAAATAGTTTCAGCTTCTCTCAACTGAGAATAATACAAAAGTTAGATTTAAATGTGCGCTTCTCTTCCACGCCGGAAAAAATACTTAAATAAATGAATTATTTACATATATATTTATATATTTCCCTATATAATAGCAGATAGCAACTAATTTATTATTAACAAGTAGCTACTTTCCTAACAGAGATGATAGAACTAAACTTAATTTTAAGCAAAGCGTAGGCGGATTATATAATTTAAATAGACAAATAAGTCGATTAATAAAGGAAATTCCCTCAGCATCACTTTAATCCCCGCGCTCCGCCCAATTTTCCAATAAGTTTTGTCTGCAAACAAGTCGAGACGTTGAACGAAACTCCGCCCAATGAATTCAAAGATTAATAATCCGTTTAATAAAATTAATTATTCAAAATTTTATGGCAAACCATGATGTATGAAAAGCTAAAAAGGTTTAAATGCATTAATGCGATCGATGAATAATTCAGGCAAATATTTAGAATGTCTTATGTGCAGTTTATGATATTGGACATTATTCTTTGAATAGTAGTTTGAATAATTGTGTCCAACATAAACAATATTGTAGAAGATCTATCGGTAAAAAGAAGCTGAAAATTCTTTGGAGAAGATTGATGAATCCGGACACGGGAGACGAACGAGGTGTATCTACAAAACGATGTTTCCTTTACTATAAACGATATCTCTTCTATATATTGACGCAAATCTGGTATTTGTGGTACTATAAAGAGAAAAAACGTTTTTAAAAATAAATAAATATTCAACTTTATCGTCAATCAGATATTATTCAATTTGAATAAGTCTATTGTCGTCCGAGAGCCTATTTGTTTCATATAAGCCTGATAAAAATAACATGAGAGAGAATTGTAAAGTTGGATGGCAGCCAATGGAAAGATGTACAACCATCCGATTGGTTCGCTTGACAAATTTTTGATGTTTAAAAGATTTTTGAAACTTATCTTCTCCTTTCAATTATTTTACATGTTTATCTTGTTGTGTTTACACGTCACTCTATTTTTAAATAAATAAATAAATTTTATCTAATTTCCCATATTCAATCAGATCCACTTCATAAATGACTAACAGAATTATCGCCATTTTTTTAAGATGAAATTTTAAATTATACGCTATCACTGCGCCAATTAGCTGTCAAACACGAAACATTGTAACATCACTCGCCAGTTATAAAAACTTTTACTATACAGTGTTAAATAATAAATTTTATACGCCAATCGGACTCGTCCGGTTAATAAAACAAGAATGGATATACGTTACGTTTCATTGGGAATTAGTAAAATGTAAATATTTAACTATAAATATCATTTAATATTAAAACATCGGATGTACTACGTAGACCATTAGGCCAGTAATAACTAACTTTACAATGATTAAGTGTTAGGATTTTGATATAGACGACGGATTGCAAGAAGGTGGCAAGAAAGGGTTTAATTATCTAGTTTAATTAGTATGAAGAAAAGAAGCGGGGGAGAGGCGGAGGGCGCGATGCAAAGAAATCGAAACGCGAAACCAGAGTATGGAGGCGATGGAGAGTGCGCCACTAATCTGGACGAGAGTATAAAAGGGAAGACTAGCACTGACTGTTGGCAGTCCTACATCGCGGAAGTTGCCAGACGGACGCCGATATGTCACATCCATACCGTCCTACGAGGCCAGGTCGTTGACCTTTCAACTCTGACACCATGCCCCGATCGTTCCTGGTCAAAAAGGTTAAATATCCGGTTGATCACACCAACCGATGGCAATATCGACAGCCTTCAAGTCCCACGGAGGCGACGCCTGCACCCAGTCCTCCTCTCAATAACAGAGCGAGTAGTGAGTACTTTACACATTTTTAATAACTCATTTTTTAATTAAATTTTTTTAAATTTCATTTTTTTATTAAAAAAAATTTAATTATACCTTAACTGTTGATTATTGTTACTCGATAACTTTTTCTTAATCTGTTCTTAGTTTTTCTTTCTTTTTTAAGTATATCCCTGATAATTTTCTATAATTTCTTTAACTGATCTATTTCCTATGGTTGTCAGTCCTTTCTCCTGTTTTGTTTTTTAAGCGTTAAGAAAGTTGCGAAAACTTAGCCGCTAAAACAAGTTCGAACTCTTCTCTGGCTAACGAAACAATTAAGATCTCACTTCAAAGTTCTTCTAACTTAAACTGAAGAAAAAATTGCAAAAGGAAAAAAAAAAAAAACAATTTCATAATTTTGTTTTGAATTTAGCATTTTGAGTGAAGTGTGCTAAATTATCAATTAATAAACCGATAAAATTGGTTATAAGATGACTTCACAGATTTTGTTTTCTTATTAAAAACAACATGCTATGAAATAATTTTGATTTTTGGATGTTTGTTTTCCAGATTTTTTAGCAAGACTATGGGTCGAGTAGTAGTGTTTTTTTTTTTAATTCACCACTCTCCAATTGCATTTCTTGTGTTATGTAAATGGCACTTAACAAAATTCATTAAATAAGTTTCATTTACATGACAATCGTCTATTGGAATAACATTTGAAGCGGATTGACTGTAGAAAAAGCCGGGATATCCTGAAAGACGTGAAATTTTATCTATTAAGAAACGAATTAACATCTAGTCTCTAACTTTTCACCAAACGCAACATTTCATGAATTTCGATGAATGACGAAAAGCTTTTAATTTGACTCCACTTAAGCTTCTTTAAACTCTTCAAATTGCTGGAAATGAAAATCTCAGTCATTTATCTGATAAATTTACATTAAAACTTTTTTTTTCTCTTTTGTATATACATCGTAGAAATCTAATAATTCTTCTGGACTGTATTTTTAATGAATTTATCCTACTTAATTGTATCAGATTATCGAATTGTTTCTATTTATTTTTTAGCTTCCTGATTCACCTTTCTTTATCATTTTATTCAAATCTTCCGCTGCATCCGTCATAAGCCAATACTGTTATCTTCATTTGTTTGATCTAACTCAATTTCTAGGCTATTTCTCCTTTTGTCTTTAATCTTCAATTTGTTCTCATGTCCTATCATCTTTCTTCCATTCATTTAATCCTTTCTCTGGTTAACTTTATTATTTATTGCTTCCTATCTAATTACAGTTCAAGATTCATTTTCAACTTTACATGATTCATTATTACTAGTTTAATATCTGATTTCATAATTAGATTTCTGCTTAAATTTCATTTATGCACTTTTTAGTACAACAACATTTTTTTCTCGTCTAAAAAATGTTGTCGAAACAAAAGAAACTTGGTTGGTATACGGAATCGTATAAAGAAGCAAAGAGGATATAAATTGGGATTCTCTAAAGCATTCCATCTTTCAAATCTTCCTATTTTGTCTGCCCGCAGCGGATGATTGAAGTTGAAACAACAGGTTAGACGTCTTAGAGAGACAACTTATATCGTTTTTTCTCTTTTAAATCTGGTAAATTTCCAATGGATGAAGGTATTGTATCTGTCAGAAACGTTTGGAATTCGCGCAGGGTTGATTGTCAACAAGTTCTAAAAGAGGAAATAGGCTCAATAAATGTTGGAATTTAGTCGACTTCACTTCGTCTGATCGGATTCCTTATAAACGATTTCAGCAGTTAGAAGGAGAAGAAAAGTCAATAGATAGGATGTTTTGTGTGCACAGTATAAACACTTAATCTTACTCTGGCTAAAGAACTTAGTTTCTCGTTTAAGGCACTCTGAAGCTCTTCTTCTCTGCGAATTTTACTATTCTGAATCTTCGTTTTCTACTTCCCTTCTCCACTCATTTTATTTATCCAAACATATGTATTTACTACAATTTTTAATAAATTTTATTATAAGCTATAAAATTTCGATATTACTTCATGGAAAAGTTGGATTAATTAACGTTTTCGACTAGTTTTTGAACTTGCAGTTATTTTTTAAATGTAT
Organism: Olivierus martensii; assembly: GCA_000484575.1. Lineage (NCBI taxonomy): Eukaryota > Metazoa > Arthropoda > Arachnida > Scorpiones > Buthidae > Olivierus > Olivierus martensii. Next base: position 40,206 of record AYEL01075773.1, read on the forward strand.
TATGCACTTTTTTTGAATGAAACACTATAATAATTAATCCCTTCGTCATAATCACTTACAAATTGCTACAGAATTCAGTAGTACGAGTATTTGATTCCTTATATATTTTTAAACCTTTCAGTTGTCTAACACGTATTATGCACTTTTTTGAATGAAACACTATAATAATTAATCCCTTCGTCATAATGACTTACAAATTGCTACAGAATTCAGTAGTACGAGTATTTGATTCCTTATATATTTTTAAACTTCCGATCATTCCAATCAAAGTCGCCATTTAGAAGCGGTTTAACTAGGTTTTAAAAGCATGCAAGGAAGAAAGATTTCGTCTCCATTCAACAGCACCTATTTAACTTACTCAACTTTAAATTAAACTTTAGAGTAATTTTCTTCCATTTAAAAATAAAAATGTATTAGAGCCTCTGCAGCGATGTGCGGTAATCAGCAAATAATAGTTGCTCGGATACGATCGGGAGGAGATAGAGATGTAGTTGAGCCGATCACGTGATTGTGGATGGGAATGGAGGAATGCGAACCTCTCAAATTACATCCGATTTCTTTTCGTGTAAAGAAAAGACTCTTATGAGATTCACTTTTTCGTGATTATATTTATTAGTCGAAATTCTCTAGAATCAAACTTAATAAAGTCGATTGGTACAGTATTTTTTTTAATTTAAAAATTTCCTACTAGGTTATTGTTAATCCGAAATGACTCGATAACATTTAATTGATCCTTTGTTCGTATGGTGGAATTTGAACGTTTCTTATTTCCTCATTCTTTGCTTCTTTCCTCTTGAGGAAAAAACGTAACTGGAAATCTATATAAAGTTAGAAATAATCCCTAAGAAATATGATTTTTGAGTTTAAGCAAAATTTCTGGTGAATAACAGAAAAATCAGGAAAAAAATACTAATTTTATCCTAATTTAAAAGATAAGCCTATCAATGTTTGTTTACAGATATAGCAGAGATGATATATTAGAGCACACGGCAAAGTCTTTTATTGATGTATCTGGACGATATTACCGATTATAAATCGCATATATTGAAATTTTCGATTAATTATTAATTTTAAAATGAATATAGTAACCGCAGGTCATAAATGACTGACGTAATCTGCAAATGGCAGGCTGATCTGAGAACTTTCGAGTTACTTCCAAAATTTGTCTCGCACGACTTTGATAAAAGATAAACAAGAACTTTTTTAGCCATTTTTAAAACATAACTTTGCATCTAAATGATAAATAGTATTGTTTATTACAAATAATTCTTATTAAAAATAATAATTTGCATTAAATGCGGGATATGAGATCTTTATATTTTGCTTGTTTAACGCTTCATTTACAGTTACATATTTTACTTTCTGTTCGGATGTATATATAGAAAGCAAGTATATAATGGTTTCTTCGTCTCATTACTGGGCAACTTATCGCTTTCGAACTGCCTAATTTTAATTATCCGTACAACTTAATAATTATTTTCTGTGTTTAAGACGGAATTACAATGAGACGCGTTTCTCAACATTCCAACTGATAACAAAGAGGAGCTTCCGATGTAAACGATTACAAAAGAGGAATTAGTGTATTTATTTATTATATACTTAATAATTAAAAGAACAATGATGAAGCCACGTTTCCAGCATTCATTCTCTTTGTCCGACTAACATTTATCCCGCACTACCTTGTTCCAATTAGATACCAACTACTCCAATCCCCATTAACGGAATGTTTTCTAAATTGTGAAAATTAACTATTTTTAGCTATTTAATAAGGCGTGGATGGTATAAAAAATCCTCATCAGTTCTACAGACTGAAACCTAATTCTAGTTCTTTATATTTTTATTTGATTTATTTCTTGCAGTTATTTTTTTATATATAATTAAATGTCTTTCTTATGTAATTTCTCCATTGTTAATCTTTCTAATATTTATTAAATATTTTTACTAAATAATCCGTTTTGCGTAAGTGATCATAAATTTTTTTAGCTTTTTTTATGAGTCAAAACACGATTAATTTAAATTCTTTTTAAATATCCAGTTGTACTTTTATGATAGGGAAAAAATGGAAGCAATTTTTCAATGTCTGTTTATTAATAATTTTTTTATTATATAATCGTGAAGAAATCTTGAATTTTATTGTATTTCACGAATTTCAACATCTAATTAAATTAATTTACTGTGTACAATTCATAAAAAAATTTGGTGATTTGTTTTTGCATCAACATTCAAGTTTGTCGTAGTTCAGAGGATGTTCTTCACTGTTCGACATATACAGAAGCAGGGAAGATACATTTACAGGGGCTAAAATTTGCGTCAATTTAACTTAATATCTGTAAGTCTTAATTAGAAACAACATTAATTATAAAATTTTAGTTAATTTCCGAAGAAAGTTTAACCGTTTTTCACTTTATATGGGAATAACTAATTAACTGCGAATCGCTCTTATGTTTATAAAGTTATCAAATATACCATTTATAAAGTGAAATCTTAATTTATTAAAATCCAATCTACTTAGCATAGTGGATGTGGTGTGCATGGCTTAATAAATTAGTCTATAAATGTATGATCGATAACTTATTCTTATTAATTTTTAATTCTTATCTTTTTGTTGTCCCAATTTCATTTTGATAATAACATCATAGAATTTAAAATGAGTAATTTTTCTTCCTCATTTTCCACTTGAATATAGAAAGAACTTATAGTGGATATTCAATTATAGGTACGATAAGCGAAGCTACAGTCATTCGGCAAGAAATTCCGAGCAGAATCTCAGAAAATCTATATCAAAACACATCACCAACGACACCATGGTCCAATCTCTTGACTGATCCGAGACCGGAGCCCGCATCCATACCAGATAGAGGACTTCATGTTTACAGTCACGGTGTTACAGTCAGTTATACATACGATGCCTTTTTCGTCAGTGACGGTAGATCGAGGAGGAGAAATTCTATTGGACTCCCAGAACGTCCCCGACCTCGGTATACTTGTACCGAATGCGGTAAACAGTACGCCACCTCATCCAACCTGTCACGTCACAAGCAGACGCATCGCAGTCCCGATTCACAATTGGCCAAGAAATGTTCCACCTGCGGTAAAGTGTATGTCAGCATGCCCGCTCTGTCCATGCACGTCCTGACTCACAACCTCAACCATAAGTGCAGCGTGTGCGGTAAGGCTTTCTCCAGGCCCTGGTTACTTCAGGGCCACATGAGATCGCACACGGGTGAGAAACCGTACGGCTGTGCACACTGTGGTAAAGCATTCGCAGATAGGTCTAACTTGAGGGCTCACATGCAGACGCACTCGGCCTTTAAGCATTACAGATGTCAACGATGTGACAAAACTTTCGCACTCAAATCGTACTTGAACAAACATTACGAGTCCTCCTGTTTTAAAGAGACTCCGAATATTATCGATAGGCAATAAATTTCATATACGTAATAATATTGACCAAGCAATAGTGTATCCAAGCAATAATTTTTACCACCACTTCCGATCGAGGTGATCTACTTAACGTTTAATCTAACTTGTAGTTAGAGCTAGACGACATTTTTGTTGAGATCAAGCAATACCACACTGAAGCAATACTTATTATTATTTTGTATGACTTCGATAGACTTCAGAAAAAAGAAAAAAAAAATTGATAGAATGTTTTTGTGTTAGATAATCTCTCTCTATGCACCAAGCAAAAACTTCATTACACAAAATGTAGTTATATTTATTATTCTATTAATAATTTAACTAAGATACGAAAGATTAATTTAATAAAACGATTGAGAGAGGAGATAAATATACTCACAAATAGTTTAGTATTTACACGAAGCATAGCTTAGTCGCTGGGCTGATAGTGCAATAATGTAGTTAATGTAGTCGATATAAGCTATCTGTGTTAATAAATCTCCATATTTGGCTTTTAGAAGAGGGCTTTACTTGGGAATAAACTTCTTCACGTTATCATTCCCTTGTTTCGATGGTGAGAAAATTAAGCGAATGTGTCATACCTCGATGGATAAAATCCTACGGATAACAGAAGTCAATATATAGGGATTTAAAAACAAATTTAGGCAAACTTTTCTTAAACAACGAGAATTCTTCCCTTTCCTTCGCGATCTTTCATGCAGTTTTTTGCAAACAGCGCACTCTGAAGGTAGAAAAAACATGAAGCCATCCTTAGAGCATATTTCTGAATATAATATATTTTTCACATTTTCCAAGAGAAAATATATATAAAAAAAATAATAAAAAAATTGAACTGGATTTAGACTATAATATTAATAAAATTTAAAGATTTTTCTCTAATCTTTAAAAATAAGTAGAGAGAATTTCCTATAAGATAACAAAGAAAATTAATTTAAAAATTTAGATCAGCTGTAAATATATCAAATTTAGGCCTTAGATACGAAATGTAAGAAATGTAACTAGGCTAGCCTGAAGTAGAACTCTCAGGCCAATAAGGACCGAGCGACATTGCATGGCAACATAAACGAAAATTATTATAAACACGAAATTGTGTCTAACTTTTTTTCAGACAGATATGTTAAATAAATATCTGCGTTACTTCTTACATAATATAAAACTTAAACACAAACTGTAAAAAAATAGTTTTTTTTTTTACATTATATTTTCACTTAGTTGACATTTTAAGTTAGTATTAAACGTAAACGGATTCGAGACGAACATTTGATACTTGTGTGTACTTTTGAAAATTGTTTGGTCCAAGACAAATTTTGAGACTCGCTCGGTCTGTGAATAATTTTCTTTGAAGGTGAAACAGCTGAATAACAGATTTCCGCGTTATCTAGTCATGTTATACCATAGTATTTTTATATTACTTTTAAATATCTGACGAATGAATATCAATTGATTTTCATCCGCTCTTTCATCCAAATAAAAGTTTTACTTTCATAACTAAAGAATATAATAATTTTAAATAGATTTATATCAAAATTTTGTATTGACTAACAATGTATAGCTTTGATTTAATTAAAAAAAAAAGAAAACTGTTTTCAAATTTCATTTCTAAATGAAATGAAGAAAAGTGTAAGTTTTGAAATGAAATTTTTCAGATATTTTTCCATTTATTTTGTTTAGTTTATTGTGTTAAACCACTTATGTAAAGATTCAAATAATAAAAAAAAAAATTTGTAATATCTAAAATAAAATGTCTCATTTAACATATATTTTTGAGTTTTGTGATTTTATTTCGCGTTAATTTTTCGGACATATTTAATCATATTAATCTTAATTTACTAGTTTAATTTTTATGAAAATTATGATTTTCGGTGTTATCGAGAACGAAGAATAATAAAGACGAAAAAAATGTAAACGAAGAATTTAATGCGACATTCACGATATTTAACAATAAATGGTATAAATAAATCGGATATTAATTAATAAATTTGAATAAATACCCGTACAAAAAAAAATAGTATAAATTCATTCAGAAAATCTGTAATGGCGTACAGATCCGAGATAATTTCGGTAGGGATAATGCTAGAATCTTCTCGACACCTTGGTCATTTGGCTACCCGAGTTTGGCTGAATTATTAAAAGCTAATCTTTTGGATACACTTCTCCGTTCCGCTTTCACATGACATTAATGCAATGATGAGCAATAAAACGATGAAATATTTACACACTCCATTGGGAAGTCCTTAAGAACCAACCCTGGTCCCCATAATGGCTTTTGGTCAAGTTGTGCTCTCAAATAAATTCTTGCCGCTCTCCTTACAATTTTTCGAAATTTTTGCAGATTAATACTTAATGTGGCCGCAACCGTATTTTTGGACCCAACGTGACCCAACGGGGATAAATTCGGATTTATCTGACCTTAATTATGATGGCCACGTAATGCCTTAAATATAACGTAATTGAAATTTTTTTCATTGAGAAAGTAAATAAATAGCGATTAAAAATTAGTTTTTAGTAATGAACGGCGACAAAATTGAGAATAATACACCAGGAAATTTATTGGTAATGTTAAAGGTATTTTTGGTAAATTTTATTAAGATTTAAATTAAGGATGATGACTGGAGAAATTTAATTAGGAGTTGATAGCTCTTTATCGTGAAAACGATAATTTTAGTAACATTAACCGAAAATTCCGGCGATAGTTTGAGGAAGTTTGTCCAAAATTTCGACTTTAAAATGATGATATGAAGGAGATTCTGCAGCAAAACAATTTTTTTGAAGAGTATCCGTAGGAAACAAAATAGAATTTCTGTGATGGAATAATCAATTAGCCATAACAGTAGATAAAATTTTGAGCAACACTCAAAAGCACAAAATAATCTTTTCATCTCGAAAATTCACTTACGCATTTAAAAAAGAATTACCCGAATATTGCTGGAGCGAAAGTCGTCTGTCTAAATCCATCTTTGAAGAGACAAGTGAATAGTAATATAGTATGACTGCTTGGCTTTACTTCTCTCCGACTCCACTCTATCATGCAGCAGAACACATTTCATAAAAAATAAATGATTGATGCAAAACAATACATTTTTTGGGTAAAATTCTAGAAACCAGACCCCGTATCGTTCCACTTGTTGTTCACCTCCAGGTTACTGCACTTTTTAACTGACAGAACAATAAAACTACTCAACCTACTTTCCTTAAAAGTAAAGAGTGTATTATGATGAGAAATTTCTCCACCCACAAATCCTACAAGAACTTTAATCTCTGCAGTGATTACACTATTTAAGAACCAGCATCTGGAGGATTACAAGATAAAGAGGTGAAGGAGACAGGTATCTAGGGAGATATATTCTCTTGTGGTTCATTAGCTCGGAACGGGAATATTTGTGTGCTTTTTATTCCGCCGGTCGGATAGACCTCTGAGATATGCAAAGACAATTTATCAAGTCCAGACCTTACCCACGCGTTATGACGTAACAACATCTGCATGTACCGCTCTTTTGGGGGTTTGGGGGTAGAAAGATAAGTAGGGGAAGGTAGGCAAAAAAAAACCTCCGGTGAAGACCACGCCCCGATCTGTAAATTGTTGATGTTCTTTAATTGGGAGAAGAGGCGCACGCATTCTGGGTGGGGTGCTGAACAGATTCCATTTCGCTGCTATTAATAGATGCATCAATCAGTTCTGGGATCACTGGAGTGGCGAGCGCCATTAGGAAATCTCACTCACACGCTTCAGACATCACAGATCTCATGCAAATTATTTATAAATAAAGGGATTCTCTGTCTCCTGTAAACTGCTCCCAAATTACAAGAACACGAAGAGAAACACATCCAGTTCAGTTTTGCTTTAAAACTGAACTGGATGTAATAAAACAGCGCTCTGCATCATCGCTCCTCTTTCCGCGAGATCTCGTTTGTTGTTCGTCTGCTTCGTTTTCTTTAAGACGCCACCTACAAAATAATAATTAATTTATCGAAATTTTCTATTCGGACAAAATTAAAAACAACATTAAGAATCGAATAGGATAGTTTTGTAGATTTAAAACATAAAGAGGAAAATTAATTAATGGAGCAATAAGAAAGTTAAAAATTAGCAAGAAAATCACGTTAGGTGTTAATAGAGACGCTATACTTTGTAAAGATTATAGACGTCAATTGGTAAGCCGAAAGAAAAAAAAAAGCCTCCACTTGTTACAGATAACTTTAATTATGAAGAATGAATAATAAATGAACGGGTAGAAGAATTAAGAGAGGAAGTAATTTTAAAAGGAAAATTTTGTCATAAGGTCAGTCCGACAATTAAGAAAAATGATTGAAAGGGAGAAGGTAAGTAACAATGAGGAGATTGTAAAATCGATGATAAGAAATTTGATAATGTTATCAATTAGGGGGAGCAAAACAGGGAATATTTGCAACAATTAATTGTGTTGCATAATTAACAAGCAACGTTTAATTGGGTCATTTTTATTTTAACAACTTCTTGAATGGTAATCTGTCATAAAATGCGAGAACAGCTGAAAGTTATTGCCAGAAGATGTCAGGTATGTATTGGTCGCCATATTAGCAGACTATAAAGCACTTAACTGGCGTTCGATAACAGAATTTTAATTAATTGAATAAAATGGACCTTGTGTCTATTCTTTGTCCTTTCTCACATTTCTTTTCTTTCTGTTTTCTCGCTCCGAGAGGATGGCTTCTCCGCTGTTTGTTCCTATACAGAAAGGTCAATTTGGTGAAGCTAAGTTCTTTCTGCAGCAATTGCAAAATTTTACATCCTGCTGTTTGTTCTTTGTCTACATTCCAAGATTTGTCAGGATTTTGTTCACTTGCACTTGTTTCTTCTTTTTTTAATGACTTGTCATAATAGAATTTCCAAAATTGTTATGCATTTTGTCTAATTTTGTATTTTTCACTAAATAAATTGATAAAAGATTATATTCGATATCAAAAATTGACCTGAACTTATACTAAACAATCTATCTAACCCGCATCTTTAAGAGGTTTTGGCAACTGCTACAATTATATTTTGGAGAAGAGCCGAAAGATCAATTATAACTGATCAATCAGAAGGAAGATCAAGGTTCATATTTTTAAAATGATTGCCAAATTGTAGTTTTCATTTTCTAACTGTTGCCAATTCCACTGTTAGAAGATAATCTGATCATAAATTACGGCAATTTTGGCAATCTTTTAATACTGCAACCTGGAGATTTAGGTTATTAACTTGATTTTTGGCCTATGACTTTAAATGTTTCTATAAATATACATATATAAAATATAAGACTACTTATTAAGAGATAATATTAATGTGGATTTTAGAATTACTAATTTGAAATGCTTAATTTTATGAATAAAATATATTTAAGTTTGCTTTTTTTTTCCTGTACAGTTTGAAGTATTCGATCTTTGGAAAAAATTCTTCCGTCCGAATAATTTTTCTATGGAGAACAATCGAGGGAAGAGCATCTTCGGAATTTAAATTTCCAGAAATTCTGTCAAAATGTCATCAAAATAACCGATTATCGGTTGTTGAGAACGTTCAATAAGTGGGAAGGAAACAAAATTAAGGTAATGACGGTGTAGCAATATTTCCAACAGGTACGGATGTTTTAACATTGATTTCTCACTAATACTGCTTCAGAATTTGTTAAAAGTGGCCGTGGATCCCTAGAGATTGTCACGTATCAGTGTTGTGCTGGATACACATATCTGTAGCCAACACAACGTTCCACGTAACTTAAAACTTTTCCGATTGTAGTACGTTCCCTGTGGAGGATCTTTCTTTGTTCCCCGAGGATTTACAAGCGAGTTACTTCGAATCTTTGGGATATATAAGGACACCGAGGAAATGGGAATGTACCATTTTGTTTATTCATTTTTACTGTAAATGGCTGTAACCTTATAGTAGACGATTCTCGTCTTTCTACGTTTGTGGTTGGATAACTTCGCCATTCCGCTTTTTCATCTCTTATAATCATATTCCCTTTCAGATAAAGGCTACAACTTTAATTATCGTACCGGACACACTGCATTTTGCAGAAATTTTCTTTTAATAACAAAAAAAAATAAATTAAATTTTGCATATTTAGACGATTTAATGATAATATTCGTCAATTTTGTATCGTATAATTATCCGATACTTATCCTGTCTCGGATCGAAATTTCGCTATATAAGTGCAGAATTATTTTTTTAAATTTCATTAATTCTTCTTTCTTGTCAAATTTTGACAAAAGGTGGCTCCATTACTGGAAAAAAAATCAGTAAATTGTATACAAAAGTATCATAAATATGATTCTGATACACTCATTAAGCACAGTGACATATGTTTGTCGAAGAGGGGAGAAAACGCGGTAAAATTATGAGTGGAAAAAAATAAAAAAAAAAATTGAATATTGATGATCCTAATTAACAGTTACTTGTTCTCGAATAACACAGATTTAGTTGTATTTTAAAAATCAAATTTTCTTCCTATCTGTGGAGTACTAGCGCTACAGTTAAATTTGCTGCCTATCAAGTGTCAAATTTACTACTTAACAATGCCAAAATTGGATTTATAAAAATTTTACATGCATTTGTAGACAGATTGGATGTTGCTCGTTCTAACTAACCACCTAAAAATTTGAAAAAGTTTATTAATAATATTGCAAAACGTAACGGTTAATTTTGCGATAATAATTAGCTATCATAACTAAATTTTTAAACAGACTAGTCCGTACGTTCATAAATTTTGTTATACAGAAAGGTTTATTGACCTATCCTAATTTTTATTGACGCAATTTATTATCTAATATGATTAAATATAACTCAAATTTGTTTTAAGATGCTGTATATAACTAGAGGAATAAGACGAATTCTTGAATATAAAGGGTCACGTTAGATCTTATCAATATTCAGCGATGGTCATATCGCAAAGCACGATTTTTTGTTATTTTACTCCTTTGCCGAGCCGTATTATAAATTCAGCTTCGTTTCGACCTATTATAAAGGCGTCATAATGGCCAAATAATTAATTTTAGTGGGATATTAAATGAATATTTTTCTTCGCGCTCCAGCCAATTCGAGTTAGTTCAGCGTGTAATCTGTATTTTATTTTGGAACGGGCACTCTGCCCTCGAAATAAAATTTGTAAAAATCTGGATAGGGAGAGAAAAAAGTGGTAGATATGTTGTGATTTGCAGACCCCAGTCACGTTGCCAGCAATCGGACACTTTTCCAGACTCGGCCATAATTACGGAAATGAGTCATTTCAATTCCAGTCGGGGGTGTAAAAACATTGCAGACGTGGTAATTGTACTAAATAGTCTCCCGAGACTTTCATCATTGGAACAAATTCGGCCTTTTTTTTGCTCTTCGGATGGTCACCTGACCAGAACGTGTTATCTCTACATGTTTGTTCTATTATTTTCTGATAGTGCTGAATGTTCTCTATTATAATGGCTCGGAAATTAAAATTTTCTCTTTTTATTAGCATTTCATTTAGCAATCGACGTTTAACCCGAGAAACATTTTTCCAGTTCCGTGTATTAGCCAGGTTAGTATAAGAATTTGCTTCTTTCTTAGCACTCATTATAACTAGGCCGACGAACGTTTGTCTATAGATCGTCTACGATTTTTAGTTAATAATTTCTTCATATTAACGCACTGAACAGTGAAAAGTTTCGATTCTAAAAATATATATATATAAACAACTAAGTATTAAAAGTAAGAATAAATTGACAAAATAATTTTTTTTTTTAATTCTTGAAAATTATATATCTTTACATATAAAAAGAAAGTATTCAAGATAGACCAAATGCAATATTTTTCCCCCTCTTCTTGCAATTTTCCGTTGATAAAAAAAACAATAAACCTGTGATAATTATTTAAAAATGTAAATTTTTAATCAATTATTTAAATGCGGATGATTTTTAATATTAAAATATTGATAAATTGTTCATTTTAAGTTTATTTTCAACTAACAGCATCGACTAGAAAGTTATTTTGAATTATTTCGAGCTAAATTTAGCTGTTAATTAGTCATAGTTTAGTTATAATCATTTATCACACTTCAACCAAATTATTAAATGGAAATCCGGGAAATTACCTACTAAAGTATCATCTAGGCGCTCTCTAACTGTTCTATTGAGCGGAGTCAAAATTTGGGCGGAGATTGAGAAGATTTGAGTAGTAAGTAATCTGTATTTTTATTAAGATATGTGTGTAAAGAAAAATTTTATAATTTAAAAAAAACGAATAAAATTCTATTCGATTTACTAGACATTTGCCATTAAAAATCCATCTATTCTATATTCGATTAAAAACAAATTTTTATTTAAAATAAGTAGATAATTTTTTCTTATTTAAAGTTAATTATGTGACTATGCAGAAATTAGTGCTATTATTAATATCGTTTAAAGTATCTGGAGAGTTATTTATACACATGTTGCAATTACTATCAATAAGCAAAGCGAGTCATTGCGGAGGTCATCTGTGCCATTGTATAAACTCGTTTAGCATCAGAACTTGTCTACTTCACTACTGCCTCAGGAGTTTTGGCTGGCAGATAATTAATGACCTATTTAATGGAAGTTGTGTAACATCACGTTGTAGCTAGCCAAAGACAGATCCACTGTTCCATTTGTTAAGACGATTAGGAAAACTGGTAGGTGGTCGGTATAAGTGAAACGACAGTTTGATTCGGCAGCTTGATGGTTGCGATGAAGAGGAGGAGTTTGGAACACGTTCACTGCACACTAACAATCAAAAGATGTACCGAAACATGGAAAGAATCGACTCGTTGGCTCGATTTTTTATCGAAAGATTGATGCGGTGTTTAGACAGTTATTTACGTCGATAAACACCACGTTTCTCTTTTTCTGTTTTACTTTCGCGGCTTCGAGCGCCAGAAGGTTTTGCATCCTATTTTGTGAAGCATAAGCTTTTACAGATGATCGAAGCGGCCCTCGGCGCTACTTATATAAATTGTCAAATCAAAATTGGTGTTTAGAAGTTGCAAATATCTGGGGAGAAAGATCTGTTAATATTGAAGTTTTACCTATCTATAGAATTATGCCAGAATTGATAATCTTTAGTTACATATTTTATTGTAGAAGACAATCAATGCTCAATATTTTGTGTATCTTTAAACGAACTACTGACATTTTCCAATTAAAAAAAATTATATTTAAAATTAGAAAGTGTTAAAATTGATATTTAAAAATAAAAATATATGATAGAGATTAGAATTAATTCTTATAAAGGATAGGTAATTCAAGTATAACGATTGTTTACATTAAAATTATATAGAAAATTATGTATCAAATGTCTTATGAGATTAGTTCAATCAAGAGAAAATTATTTACTTATTTGGACGAGAAGAAAGAGCTTTGACCAAAATGCAATCAATTCTAGAAGAAAGAAGTGCGATAGAATTAAGTTAAATCAAGAAAAACTGATTGTAGCTTTAATGCGATTAATTGTAATTCATTACAGTTTTTGGTTTACAAAAATTCATTATCGTTTCGGTTTACCAAAATTCGGTTTTCGGTTTTTATATTCATTATTAAAATTTTTGAACAAGTGGAGAAAGAAATAAATTGATACTATTATGTTTGCGAATTAAATATCGAAAGAAGAATTTATTTTAGTCAATATTAAGGAAAAGAAAAAAGAGTGATTATGTTCAATACAAACGATATTTTGATTGAAATAAGGAGATAATCGTGTAAATTCATTTAAATAAAAACAAACAATTAACAAATTCGTCAAATAACAAGATCTCGATTTGTTGTTAAGATATATTAAACAATAATTTTGATTAATGCGATGAAATAATTTGATTTAAATACAAGCATTTGAGTATAGGAAATTTATAGATATATTTCTAAAAAGAGTCCACTAGTCCGACTTGAAAGTCTGCATTTAATCAAGAAGTGGTATTGATTTTGTATGTCAAGATGCGGGGATTTTCTCCAACATCACAAAACAACTATACTCAGACGAGCGTCCAAAAGACTCTACCATGCTTCTTTGACTACAGTAGAAGAAAAGTGAAATTAAAATATGCAAAACGCATATATTTCCAGGCGTAATTAGTAGTTAAATTAATACCAAAGGACAATGACAGAAGCCAACAGTTGCTATTAGAAATCAGTGATAATGTCGGTTTGAAGTCACGAGCAAACAATTACTAGTGATTTATAGATGGCAGAATGTGCTCGCTACTGTAGCTGATAGCTTCAATACTGTAATAATATGATTAACATTCACAGACGGACTTCTACGTTAGAGGAAATGGATAGCATAAACGTGATAGATAGAGAGTCTGGCACTCCTAAGAATCCTCGTAAGTTACCAGGCATTCTTTTAGCCTGTCTCTCGAGGCCAGCCTCATTAGCCATAGAAAGGCGCCCCACCTTAAAATATTGAGATTTATGGGACATCACGCATCAAAACTCCGTTGTCTTCATTTTTAGTCATGCAGATATTGCTCGAAAACAATCTACAATATGGTTAAAAGTAAAGACGCAATGCTGTTTTAACCAGATTTGCAGTTAAGACAGTTGCCATCGCTTATGAGAATATGATTTGGAAAGAGAAACGGTTGTTTGCTTCTAAAAATACATCAAAGAGAATAAATAATTAAAAAAAATCACATAAATGAACTTAATACGTCATTATTAATCCGAGATAATTTTACAGGACAGAGAATGACGTCGAACGACCATCGTTCCACCTGCCTAACGTATCCCCGTTGTCTAAAAGATGATTTACACGAGGCATGAAGGACCATTGCACAGTAATTGGTCCCAATATGTTAATCTTGTTGATCCTAACCGAACCTAAGAAGACCATTCAAAGGAGACAAGTTATAATTTGTATGTGATGAATGATACTCCGGGCAAATGCAGGTAACTACTTTTTTAAAAAAATCTTTCTCTAAATTAGTCTTAAGTGGAGACATGTGCAGCGATTCTCTCTTTAGAAAGGAGAGTATTTCTTAAAGAGTACAAAAATGTCAGAGTTAAATTGTGTCGTCTGATTGATTAAAGTTCTGGTGAAGAAATTTGAATTTGAAATATTCGGAAGTTAATATATTGAGTGTAGTTTATGGCACTTTGTCAAATGAAGTTCTGATTTAAATTACAATTTCTGATCTTTTTGATTACTGAATTAAAGGATAATAAATAATGGCAGCTCACTAAATAGGCAGGAATTTATTATTCGCTTCGTATAATGAAGTATTTTCTGTACTCCTACAAATTCCTAAATTATCCTTTTAGCTGATTTATCCCCGACACTCGTTATTTTTAATTCTCAGTTTTTGACCAATTTCACTTATAAGTTAACAGAAAAAGTTCTTTCCATTCTTTATTATCCTTCGGTTCACTTTAAACTAGATATTAAGATAATTCTGACTGCATTTAATATTCAGATAATTTTTAAATTTATAAAATTGCCTAAAAAATGTATTTGTTGTTCATATTAAATAGAATGTTTCGATATATACATAATTGATTATATATACATATTTTTCGGCCTTCGTATAAATATCTTGAAATTATTTCTGCTGTAAGTCGAGATTATGTTTAAATTTTGCATAAATATCCATGTTACTTGTAAACTATACATATATTGCTATATGAATATGAGATAATAATGGGAATTTTTAAATAAATATAAACATAAGAGGAGGTCAGTTTGTGGTGTAAAAGGTAAGATTCGGTGAGAAGGAAGCGGTGTTAAAATAGGTATGGTTGAAAGGTTGATCCGATTTAAGCTAGTCGCTGCAAAAGTCAGTTCATCCATGTCCTCCCTTTCCTTCTACTAGCTCTGACGTCGCTTCAATTGTCAGAACATTTAATTCATGGTGAAACTAATTCCCCTTAGGCACATGCAGCTGCTCCTCTTCCTATTGGTTGGGTGGAACTTCTGCTCCAAGATAGCACAACACCTCCAAGGGACGATTTAACACTTTTACCAATCAATTATATATATATATATATGTATGTGTGTGTGTATATGTTGTAGAAGTTCTCAACTAGGGGACCGAGGTTCTCATTCGCGCATCAAGAAACTCAAGATGGAGAGGATCTTAAAAACTATTAATATAAGTTAGAGTAATATCCAAAATTCAAAAAACGAAAAATCCGAAAACTGTTTTCAGCCGGTTGTACTCTCCGAAACAATCTTCATTTAATTGAAAAATTCCAAAATGATCTACTTTTGCGAATAATGAAGAAGAAAAAAAGGATCCAATATAGGAAATTACAAAGTATTTTTTCATCCCTGATCTGCCGCTCGGTAAATTTCGCTAACAATTTAATAAGCGAGAAAACTTGCAGCTTGCCTGATGACTTTATTAGCTGCACTTGATGTCCTGCTGAGAAATAACGTGATAAGAATGTGATGATGAAAAGCCATCATTATGATCTGCCAGATCAATTCCTTCGATTTGCTATAGGCGAATTGGAGATAATAATTAATATTTAATGCATAAACGCTACGTTTTCTAAACACATCGTTATCTACATCTGCTTTTTTGGTGGATTATTATCTGCACCGGATGTTGACCCTTAGCTGCTCGACAATAGATTGTTAGAGTATCTTTTGCCAGTTTAATAAGAGATTCGAATTGGCTGGGCACGAAAGTTTTAATGTAAAGTTTTGCTGGAAAATGCATATAATAAATAGACCCCCCCGGGCAGACGTAAGATAGCTCAGCGGGATATTAAATGACATCCAATTAATAGGTGTTCTAAAACAAACATAACTACTTAATTGGTTCTTTGGTCTACCAGGAATTCATAAAAGGCAACTGCAGATATTACAAGTCTCAATTAACACAACATTAAAGAGAAATTCGTCTCACGTCCTATCCGCATACGCTTAGTCATCAAAGGCGCTCTTCTGGAACGCGTAGGTGGCAGCAGGGCGCACCATATTTATTGCTTCACCTGCCTTTTTTCATAATAATGATTTTTTAATCATGCTACTTTAGTAATAATAAAAATATCCGACGTTCGGCGTTCGATGTTTACCTGATTATTCAAATGAGGCTAACTAGATTAAATGCACTGGTTGGCCCATTGCATTGAATTAATGCGTCCATTTGTTATCGAAACAAAGTCTAACGAAGCGCCCATCACGTGATGACCGAACGGCGACCAATGGGGCCGGTCCTTACAGAATTTAGACTAGCTTAGTGCTTTGATGTGTGAAATTCGACGACTGATAAAGTGAATTTTGCAGAATTTGTTGAGTTAATTTGATTTATAAAGTTTGTTCTGTGATTAAATACGGATATATCATTTTCACTTGAAGCTAATTATGGCCAATTGGATTAGATCTTATTACGGTAACATTAATATAATTTATCCATCTTGAAAATCACAAATTTAATCGATGTGGTGGCAGATAAATGAATACGACAGTTCCACCGAAAATATCTCACTCGTCCACTAATTCTTTCTCCTTTATTTGCAAACAAATATTTTCTCCTCCATTAATTAACCGTTAGCGGATATCTAATCGGTCAAAAGTTTAATATCTAATACAGTATTATCAATCGTCGATTATCGGATAATTATCTTTCAATATTCTTTAAAATATTCATTCACAAAAACATATTTTTTCGTTTTTCACATGTTCGTTTACACCCAAGTGGAAGAAACTTGTATTTCGAATACAAAACAAAGATAAATAAAAATTGCCAAATATTTAATTAAACACAATATAACTTTTAGGATAAGGCAAATTTTATAATTTTTAGTGAATTTTACATATAATTTCATCGGTTTATCGCACTTTTAGGCTTTTTTACTCGTCCTGCCATCTAGCGAAGTTTACTCCAACTATTAGAATTGTTTTTGTTGGAGATCAATAATACGAGGAGCTATTTAGCCTCCGGCTGACAAAGCGTATCTGACTAAAAAGAAAACATTTTGTCTTTCAAATGACTAACAATAATTTACAGTAATTGATCAACGACCAGAGATTATAAGAGTTACGGAAAAAAAAAATGAAGAAAGTAGAAATTATTTTGACTAATAACATAAATATCTCATTGGAAATGTAAGGTGAAAAATACTGGCTTGTGCCGCCTTAAGCCAAAAGCCGCTATACTCCATTTTCGTAGTGTGAACATAGGCAAAACCGAATGAAAATTTTCTTCTATATCCATGCAGAAACCATTTAAATTTCCGTCTTCCAACACGCAATCCATTTAATAGGTTCTTAATGCTTAGTTTCGGTTAAAATATCTTAACATTTCTTTTGTCTATAGGCGCGGTATTGTATGACGTGGGTTAAATACTTTCTAACGATATCGATAGGCAATTTACCAAATTGCATCGTCCATATACTAGACGAGATCTAAACATAATGACTAACGTAATTTTAATCGGTCGAAACGTAGTTATAAATCATACTCTATCAAATCTATTGTTTCTTAAAATTTTCTCTCATCAGAATTTTCTCTCTTTTTCGCTTTCTTTGTTTCTGGAACAACAATTCGAAATTTACAAAGTTTTCGAGGGGAGGGAGAAAAATAGTGCGATATCGAAGAAGAAGAAGAAGAAGAAAAAAAAATTTTACTACAAAATATTGGTTGACAGAAGCAGGAACAAAATTACATGGAAGATAAGAGATAGAGAGTTTTTTCCTCTAGCAAATGGCCGACTTGGAAAGAATGCAGAGCTATTTGTGGGTATTCGATACGTCAAATGCTTCTACATCACTCTATCTAGTGTCGAACGAAAGAAACTTTCTCTAAAAGATGTTCAATGCAGTGGGCAACAGGCCAACAAATTTCTTTACATGCATATATTGATTAATGTTAGGTATTTCACACCAGGAATTTTCGACGCTATTACAATTTCCTCAAATATTTTTCTTTTTCCCTTATTGGTATAAGTTTATGTAATATCCGCTCTAATGACGTCATTAATAAGCTTATCTAGTAGATAAGTATACGAAAATCTACCGATCAATAAGAGGTCGACGTCATTTAACAATCTACCAATGAATTATGTTATTTTGATCAAATTTAAACCATCTTACTAATTAATTATCCATTTTGTCTTGGAAGCTCTGCCGATTCAATTTAGTTTCTGGTCCAACCTGGACTAAAATCGACGAGTCGACGGTATAATATACGGAATACGAATTAAATTCCGATAGTTAACAGATCTAAATAAGGACAAAATCTGCATTCTCGGATCGTTTGGAAGTTTCGCTGCAAGACAGTACATAAATGAGGACATATTTTGTGCCTAGGGCTGTGTGTTCGGATCTTATTACAAGTTTGTATTTATAATTGCTGACATAAAAACGCTTAAAGTCGTCAAAAAAATAGGTTTCGCCTGTTATCATAATCTTGTCTCGCGTGTATTGGTAATCATTGCATCACAACGATCCGCCTTTTTGGCTCGCAATAAAGTGAAAATTGTAGTCTTCACCCAGCAATCATCAGTAAGCAGAGAAGACAAGCGATGATTACCCAGACAACTGTAATTTTTCTAGTAAAGAAAGGAAATTAAAGCCACACGATGCGGCCAAATTTGTAAGTCAATGGTTATGAGTAAAAGTGATGGAACGTCTCTAGCGACAATCGCCGCCGATCGATGCTCGTCTTTCTTCCCCCTCTGCGCGGCAGGAAGTGGATGTCCTGACATTTCCGGTCACGTGGTCGTCGAGGCAGCAACAAGTAAGGCTATTGTTTGCACGTGATGTTCACTTGGAGCGGTTTTGGGGGAACAAAGGCAATCAACTGAGATTGCTGGACTTGGAATGCGATGATTGGTGAGCCAAGTCAAATGGCAAATTTAGATTTAATTATTTTACCCCGAAATAAATTTTATAAACGTGTATGGATGCAATTTAAAACTGGAGGGAATTTAAATGTTTCTGTCTGCCAGAATTTGTTGAAGCGGCAAAGTCGATCGACAAAATTTGTCTTAAACGAATACATTCACACAAAAACTATTGATTAAGAAGAAAGATTCAATTTAAACATTCTGATTTCGATTTTTAATCATGTATGCTTTGTTTCCTCTTAAAAAATCTCTCTCAAAAATTGACAGAATTCATGTCGTTTCTAAAATAAAATTTTCGGATTGTCTAACAGTTCTTCTAAACCTGATTATTTAAAAGATTTTAGGAGTCTTTGTTTGATCTAAAAAAAAGTGATAGTCATGTACTATCGGCCTTCTAATTGGATAGAGGGTGATATAATTCTAGCAAGAAACGACCCAGTTACAATAATAGTTTCTTTGAATAGGACGCCATCTTGAATCTTCTCCACTAGTTCCGGTAAGTCTCGAGAGAATTTTGGGAAGACCTAACGACTCCCCCTCAAGGGACAAGGCTAAGTAGAGAGCGATTGTCCAACAAGGCGACACCAGAACATCCCTGGAGAACCATTAGTTAGGAGATTCGGTTTCACGTAAGGCCGGTAGGGAATTTTTATTATTTTCCATTAAAGACGACACTCCTCTGGGATATCGTCTGTCACCCTAAGTCAACAATGTTCTTTTTTTGGAACCTCCATTCTTCTCTTTCTCTCTGTACACTACAGATAGACATTTAATCAAATTTATCGGCCAAGTTTTTCTGTAGGATTTTTTTGAAAATTTCATTTGTCAAAAATGAAATTAAATAATTTCAGATAAGATAATTTAATATGAATTTTAGTAGTGTATAGGAGAACCATTAACAAATGCCAGGTGTTATCCATTTCCAACAAAAACAAGATGGCGTCTAAAGTGGCACGAGTGACAGATGTGTCCACGTGACATCTGTCACGTTGTTATTCGATCCGGTTGGACAGAGGAAACGTGAATGTGGCGATATAGTCAATTAGGGCACCACACTGCTGGGTGCAGCGGGTTATTAACGAGTGCCAAATGGTAGCCATGCATGGAGCAAATTACCTTGTTAGAGAGTTTTTCTAGTGATTCCAGTTGGAGGGCCAAGCTTAGAAGGTTGTTTCCAAAACATTAATGATACCAAACAAAACACTCAATGGTTTCTGGAATTCCATCTAACAAAATGGCAAATACATATTTTCGAGCGTAAAATAAAACTATCTTTCCTCTTAATTTGGCATTTTTCTTCAATTTTATCGTGATAATACAATAAATTTCAAATTTCTATTTACATCTTCCATTTTTATCGCTATTTTAAGACGGCTCCATTCACTCTACCTCGGGATGTTCTCGCCGATAATAAAAACCATAATAAAAACAAGATGACATCCTAACCAATATTGAGAAAAATTAATTTATACTTCGAGTGAATCGATCCAGTAAAGGAAAAAAAAAGAAGCTATATCGCTCACTTTGATTTTATCGCAAGCGATATTCGCTGGCGACGCTATACGAGCATTAGATACAAGTAAAATGCGATTCCACTTTTGCGATAAGCGATCGTCAACAATATTTTAGGAAGAAAACATCGACGAGAAGTTTTCAGAAGAATCAATAGTACTCGACATAAAGATATCTAACGAAATACCAACTTCGCCATTAAATAAAATAATTTCTAATTCAGTAATGCATTTGGAAAATTGTCTGAGAGATATTTACTCGCTATACAAAGGAGGAGAGAGAGTTTTTTTTTTAAATAAACGGGAAACCTCGAGTTAAAAATAATTTACTTAAATATTTCGACACCATTTTTCTGACTTTCTAAGGCACTAAATTTAAAAAGAAACGTTTAAAACTGAAATAAAGATGTTATGTAATTGTGAGCTTTAAACAGACAGGAGGGCAGAGAGAGAGAGAGTGATGAAGTTAAGTTTGCTGCGTTACCCTTTACACATGGATGGCGAGCGACCTCTGGCGGACTTTGGACGAACTTTAGGCATGTGTATTTTTCCACATTGTTGCTATTCTCATCTCATGCTCGGCGTTTCCAATCCAATCGTCAACTTCCATTATTCTTCACTCCATGACGTCACATGGAGATGACGTGCTGCGACCGCCCTCTAGCGAGAGAGAGCAGTTTTAGTTCATTAGTGCAAACTTAGTGGGGCAGATAATAAATGATGATGGTTTCCAGTTTGCTGTGCCAAGTTAGATATCATTCTCACTCCGTCGCTCTCGTACTCTGCTTCGCAGTACTTTCTATTCGAAAATTATTATTGCTCTACTAATTGTTTTTTTTTCCCTTTGAAAGATGTTTTACTTTTCCCTCCTACCTATTTCTTTCCATTTTTCAGGAGTAGATTTTTTTGTTAATCCTTATACACATGTAGGAACATTAATGCTAGAGACTGGCTTATTTGCATGATCATCGGCAGATGTATAGAAGGTTGGCTAATGTGGAAACAGGAATGTTTTCATTTTTAATGGTACCGAACGTGTATAACTAAAAGCTAGATATTTCTTAGGAAAGCCAAAGCTTTTTTAAACAAATAACGATGTAGATACGCGTCATTTTTCTTGTATAAGCGATAGCTCCATATTTTATCAAAGAGCGACCGTTTTTATAGGAAGCGATATATTTTAGGAAAACGGGCATTTTTAAACAAGAATTATTATGAAGAGAGAAAAGAATATATGCCACCGGATAAAATAATTTGTTTTATCGCTAATACTCGACAGTCTTCCTCCAACATACTGAATTTTCATCTAGAAAAGAACTTAAAAAGTAAGACGAGCGGGCGAAACATGCAGAAAAGTCGCCTTAGAGCACAGGAAAAGTATCTGATAATATTCGGTTCTTCGTAAACTGAATATTTAATTATATAAATCTTCGATGCCTGTCTGGTTGTCCGTCTGGCTCGTAGAATGCTTAACTACTTTTTATTCGGAGTACGACATACCACATACGTTAGCATTTCGTGTATTATGCGGCCATACCGACCAATTTTGTTATATTCACCAAAAACCGATCGGGAAAATTTAAGAGCCGAATATAAATTCGGGGGTGGCACGACAGGCGAGAATGGAGACGCTTTCAAAAAAGCTCTTAACACTTCTAGATATTTGTTTATCCACAATTATATTAAAGTAAAAGGAAAATCGTTACGGGCTCTGCTCTCGGTTGTATCCTCCTAAAATCACTGTAATTACAGACTCCATTTTTCAATGGCCGCTTCCAACAATAATCAAGTCATTAAGCAAGTGATGCTCGTCTGGCTGGAAAAACCAACAGTGCAGATTCATTACAGTAGAAATTAATTTACTTCCAGCACCTGCGAAGTATTGTTTTTGCGCCGCTCTCTGATTATTCCTCGTCACTGCTCCTCTGCTATTTCTGAGCCAGAGGTAGAGATGCTTCTCTTTGTGGTCTCAAATATAATCCAACCTCTATCTGTTTAATTATCAACTCTAGATTGTAAAATGTTGTTAAACTGTTGCTCTCTCTCCTCCAGCAATTTCTTCTATTGTCAAACACTTTTTAAATATTGTTTCTGTCAAACTTCTGTGCATTCCAACCAATCCGTTCGTAACTTTAACTTACAAATGCGACGTCTATAGAAATCATAATAATTAAGTTTGTCGTATTTTATTACAAAATTTAATCATTTTTCCATCAAACTATCAGCTTTAATGGAAAAAAAATCGCGTTTACTCAACAGTCTTATATGTCTTTTTTTCTTGATTGATGAAATTTATCTATTGTCTTATTCCATTTACCATAATAGCATTTAGCTAAGCAAAGGTTTTACTACAGCAACAACTCTTTAACAATTTAATTCCAATGTTTTTACACGATGGACGACAAATTTCGTTTTCTGTAGATGTACATTCGGCAACTGCACGGATTTCTAATAGAGGAACCGTTCTCGATATATTTATTCGCGATTTATATATACATATCGTGTTGGCATGCGAGGATATTTGATAATTAGGTTATTTCTGCGATAGAAACAAATCTAATTCCATCTGTACGCAGTCAAAGACGATGTCTGATTAATTTATGCTTGTAATTAGTCTTCCATGTAATACACAGAGCACAATACTTCTCTGAAAAGTGCGATTGTAGTTCATTTGAATAATGCAATATTTAGTGAATTGCGTTGAAAACTCGCCTTTATGTCGCTATTTTCATTTATGATATGCTATTTTTACAGCTCGTCCGAGTGCATAATTTTTACGCATAAAATATTCATTGACGTAAATTCACTGAATATTTTTTAAAATGCGGTTGATTATTTACAAAAAATATTGAATAATTAGTATTATAAGTAATTATAGTATAAACTCTGAAAAATTTATTTAGCTGGAGAATTTACGGACGTCTATCCTTTTACTATTTATCTATATTTTAAATGAATTATTACAGAAATCAGGTTACCCGAAATTCACTTTAAAACCCAATTTAAACCTTGCAAACTTAGTTTCAAGCTGCAATTGCAACGACGCAAGAGTGAATCACTGACATAAGTTATCGAAAACTTATGTCAGTTGTACTGTGTACATGGTCAGTCTTCATTTGGCTAACAATACTGACGTACGACGTCATAATTGAGTTTAGTGCCGGTATAGTCTTGGATGACGGAACGTTCAAGTTTTACAAGATCAGTTGAGTGACATCCTCTTCTACTTTACTGACTGACTCAATTAATATCTTTTCCACAAGCAATTGTAACAGTCGACAAGTTCTAAGTTGTTCGACGTTAGACGAGCTTAACAAGACCAGGTTGGATTACAAATGAGCTTCTATTGTGTTGGAAATATAGAAGCAAATTTGACTTGACACGTAAATGGTTTGTGGTGTTGTCGCATTTATGGAATTACTTTGAAAGAAAGGTATTGTTGCAGATAATCAATATTTTGTTATAATTATCTCGGAGGTTATCCTTACAAATTTCTTGTCACTCGATTAATTTGCATGAAATCTGGCGTAAAGAATACCGCGTATCGAATTCGATTGGCAACATTTTTATTTTTTTTAATTAGAAAGAATGAAAATCTGCCGTCGTTTGCTTAATGGCATTTACGCTACGCGTTAAATTCGATTAATAGATTTTAATTGTTTTTCGAACGGAATCTTTTCGCTTGCCGTTGAATCAATAGCGGCATTACAACAAACGATAAGAGGCAGCAAAGAAGAAAAATCTTTACTTTTGCGAAAAATCTGGCAAGATATTCCAAAGTTTTGACGTCCCCTTTAGTTGATGCAGTTTTGACGTTCTCTTCATTTTAACTTGACCTGGCTGGAATTTGTATTCCGCGAGAGAAAATCTTTTCCTCTCTGACCCACGTCACGTGACCAACGTGCGAAAATACCCGATGTTGGACGGGAGGTGCTGGTCAAATAAAGACAATCAAGTTACCTGAGGGAATTGTCCAATTTACAACTAATAGGAGCCTATGTCTGTCAGCTTTGTGTCTCTCCCCGGGGACTATCGTGTTCGCCTCGTTTCTCGTTTCGTACGTGCAAATGCGTACCGTTCGTAATTGATAGCTCAAGATGACAATTCGCGTGTCCATCTAAGAAAATCTCTATTCCATCCAAAAAATTTTATTTCTATGCATTTGGCAGCTAATATCTTCCAGTGCTTCCGACTAGCCGAATCTATCTATAATACAACAAAGAGATGTTTAAAAAAACCAGTAAAGATACGAATTAAAGCTTTGCCAATAGACGACTGAAGAAGCTGATCTTTACAAAAGATGCGGATTGAGTAGGGAGCATCATTAGGCAAGAAAATAATCCGAAAATGGGCGAATGCATCTGTTATAAAAATTGAATCAGAGAAGAAAAAGCTGGAAAATTCAATTTACTACCGCATTAAATAACCCTTATATTTTCAAAATCTAATTACTTTTAAAGTCGTCCACTGATTGCAGTAATTGAAATATGGGGTCTAAATAGAAAAATAGCTGAAATAATTCAGTACTGAGGGAGAAAGAATGACCTAGACAATGTTTATATTTCTTGGTATTCCCTTGAAACGTAGAAATGCAATTTCCTTGTTTCTAACCGTCAGAGGAAAAAGATTCCAGTCTCAATCCTCAAAACAAATAACAATAGAGTTTTAGCTTCTCTCAACATTTCTTTACTTCTGATGTTATGACAATCTGATATGTATTGCACTTATCTGTCTTGTGAATTGAAAACAATTCCGCTATATTTCTATAGATTGCTTTCAATATTTCTCCAAACCATGTAAATCAACGGGATTTTCTTGCTTGACGGTTATTATTCGTGTAACCTGATGAACGCCACTGCAAATTAACTTCGACGTAATTCGACTCGGATACTAATCAGAATTAACGTTAACGGGCTTATCTAAATTATAATGAAGAGGTGGATAAACCGTACTTAAGTCATTGATCTCGATAAGAATGGCTACGTAATGCGGCTTAATTAGAGTTAAGGTGCGTTTCCGGGCGCACAGATCGCCATGATTTAATGGTGGGGTAAGGTGTAAAAATATATTAATAATGGATGGCCAAGATGTAGTTGCTCTGGGACGAGGTAAAGACAGCCTCGGAGCTTGCAGAGAATTAAAACATGATGTGATGTCGGAAGAAACATCCAACGACGTGTGAATAGTTGTTAAGGAAAGAGGAAGTGACGTGAATTGTTGCAGATAATCTCACCATCTGCTGGCTATTGGCGTCATTCAATCATCCCGCTAACGAGGCTAAGTGAATTAGAATAGTTTTCTCGCTTTCTCTCTAATTAAGTATCAACAAGATAAAGATAGTACAATGGACTAGACCGACTACTTTTCAGCTGCAAAATACTCTTTCCTTCCTTACGATGACATAAATTCCGAATGAGAGTTTTGTCTCTGTCAAGTTTAGTGTCAAATAAGGCCAGAAAGAAAGGGTTGCGAAGTTACGAATAGGCATATAAAGCCAAAACAAAGATATAAAATTAGAGAATTAAGAGATTAAAACCATAGGAAGGGATTAAGAGGATAGAGAAGCAAAGAACAGGAGAAATGGAAGAAGGAAACAGCTGGAAAGTAGAATATGAGCATAAGGACATAATAAAGAGGAGTAAAAAATGTTCAAATGATTAGAAACGCCATTTTCTACCTCACCATAATAATAAATGCAATATCTCATTACATTAATTGGCACATAAATTGATAAAATAGTTTACGTAATTTTGTTTAGTAACGTAATTTTTTAAGATAATTATTAACATCCGATTCTAAATATCAGAATTATCTTTAAAGAGAAGAAAACTTTAATAAACAAACCAAACTCGGAAGAAACTAATGACTATTTTCTTCATTCGTTTATTAATTCTAAACGGCCAACATTTTCGCAATCAGTCTCTTAATAGACGTTATTACGAAAAGAAAATGCTTAAAGAACGTGGGAAAGTACAAATGTTGAGTTAAGCAAGCTTTAATTCCTTTTTTCTTCCCCCTTCTTCTCCAAAAAACGGCGCACCTGTTTACATCAACAAAGACACATTAAAAATTACTCTCCTTGCTTAAAAACTAATTTCAAAATTGTAACTTTAAATATTTTAAAACATTTTAAAATTTCTGTACTTACCAAGTAGATAGCCGACGAAAAAAAATCAGCACTGGGAAAAAGTTGGTATATAACTTATCACTCTAGTGCCGTATCTTATAGCAGCACCTAATGGCAACAGTTTGCACTGCTATCACCACAAACGTCATTAAGTAAGCTCTCAATATCAGCATTTCATTACGGCTAGTTGAGAGTATCGTCTCTTACCCTTGCACATATGAATCATGCTTCTACATTTTTATAATTATAAACATTTAGAAGGTCAACATGTATGCAAAAATTGCTAACTTGCGCTTCCCGCTAACGCATTTTCAAATCTATTCTTGCTATTTTTAATTTGTTACTATTCATTTTTATATTTAAATTATATTATTTTCTATTTATAAAATTTTTATTTTAGAATATTTTTTTAATTATTCAACGTTTAATTAGAGTTTGCATCTAAACTATTCGGTAAGTACAGTAATAAATGCCGGTTGTGTAAGTGATAAAGCGGTGGTTAAAAGGTTTCGTCTAATACCAATCAACTCGTTACGCATACTGGAGATGTTTGAAGCTGTCCAAAGCGTTTACAGTCAATGAATCGCTTAAGACATCAATAGACAGAGAGAGAACTACGAATGCGGATATGCTCATCCGAGAGGAGGAAGGGCAAGCTTCATCTATCAGATGCTCATCTATTGTGTTTGGTGAGAGATGCTGCATCTGGTCGATGGACAAAAGTAGATCTAGTTAAATGCTGCGGTTTAGTAAACAGTCTCGTCGATTGGATGTCACTCCATCTATCACACCTGTTGTCTTGTGATAATTATCGGTGGTGGGGACCGAGAGGGTGGAGTACCGATCCTGGACTTGTCACTCGTGATCGCGTTTTTCCCTTATATAATTGCCGGTCTGGAAACTATTGATCACGTGAGTATCTCTGATCGTCTGTAATTTTCCCGTGATGGATGTGTTGGGTGGAAGGATTGGGAATATATACCCGTGATGTGGCACTAATTGCAAATACGGTCTGTTTCCAGGTACAGGTGTGAACGTATGATCTGGTCAATTGTCGGCAGATGCACATCTTTCGCCAGATACTGTTGAATGCTACGTTATTACAGTTTATAACAAACAAAAACACAAGCAACCAACGCCATATTTAAAAATAAAAATAAAAAATAGAAGTGTGTTTGGAGTTTGATTACTTTCTGCGCTAAAAAATATAAAAATTCGCTTATATTTTAAAAAATAAAGCCGGAATTAATCACAAAATAGTAAATTAAAATTGTCTATTGAGCGTTAAACAAGACTTTTAATTAAAATTCCACTTAGAAAGGCCTTAACGTCATGGTGATTTTCATAGAGATATTGGTAAGATCAATACAGAGGGCCTACTTGTTGATCTCACTCTTTAAATTGACACTTAATTTCTGATACAAAACAAGGCTTCTCTTAACACTAATGTATCTGTCAGTCGAGATGGAGTTATATCTAATGTGCTTGTCACTACCTGTTACGCCGTCCAGCAAGTGTAGACGGACGAGGCAATAAAGCTGGCGACGCGAAGAAAAAATCCACTTAAAATGTCACAGCACACGACATGTGTGGCTAAATAAATATTCTGTACTATGTCAGGTTGTCAGGATGCTGTGCTGATGACGAATAGCGTTGGCAGTGCGACACCTGCGGAGAAGATGCCACCTTGTTTAATTAAGTGTTAGTTATGGTCGCACAAAACTGTCTTTTTAATAATTTTCCTCTCTACGTTTTGCTGATTTAATTGAAATTTACCCCGTCTACTTTTGATTTGTAATTACCAGTTATTTATTATTGGTTAATGAAAGGAGTCTGATCTCGGAAAGAATCTGAACGAAGTTTTGGGCGGAGTCGATTTTCCCTTATTTAATTATAGTTTTAACGACTGTTGGCTTTAAGAACTGCTACAATTTTCTAAAGAATTATATGTATTTATTCCTTATTTTTTTTAATAGGGAGTAAAATTCTACCAATCGGATCTACGCTAAAATTGCCATTTTATGAAATATTTAGTAACGAACTTTGATATAGAAGCAGATTTTGCTCTATTTCTAAGCTTGTGCTCAGCAGGAAGGAGGAAAATTCATTAAAACTGTATTGGTTTAATGTATATATAATTCGTTGGCACGGTAGCAAAGAAAACAGTAAAAATAGTTTACAAAAAGTTCTAAATCAAAGTAGGAAGAAGAGGAAAGCCGCGGTAAAACGTACAACAGAGGCAAAAATAGAAGAAAGAGAAGCAGACCGATAAAAATGCGTCTCTAAATCACAGAATAAAAACACAAAACAGCCAAGCACATCAACCGTAAAATACAAAAATTAAAGAGAAAGTAATAACTAGAGATAGAAAAAAAAAAAGATCAATAATATAAGTCCAGAGTTTAATCGTTCAAGAGAATTTTCAATTCAAAAATGCGGCAACAAGTAGGGAAGGAATTCACAGAAGAATTTCCGTCAACAAGTAAAGAAATCTAATTCCTGTAGAGCTTCGCATTATGTAAATGGAAATCCGACAATGTTAACGCATTGCTCCTGGAAAGATCTAATGAAATTTGGCAAGAAGTAGCGACAGCGGCGCCCACTCTCATCATCGATTGGCAGGGGAACCACGTGACGGGCACACTTATACAAATTGCGTTAATCAGCCGTGCTCCTGACTCCGGGCCTCACGCGTCGGGGGCCCCAGACAGTCTCCTTTAAGACAACAGGCCTCAAACGAAACTTTTCCTTCGTACATTCGAAAAATAACACGCTGTACGAATAGCTGAAAAGATTACATTGTTTTGGCGATGAAAAGAATATGGAAATTCTTTTTTTTTTTTTGAATCGCGGAAACAATGTAGGCCTGAAATTTAAACGTATAAATTTGCATTTTTGCATTTTAGATAAGATTTTTCTGCATCAAAAGAAAACTTGTAAATATTGGTCCGACTCGAGTTTTGAAACTCTAATTTTATAAAACGCTATCTTCGTCCTTTAATATTAAAGTCCAATTTATCATAAAAATGAAGAGTATGATTCATGATCGAAATATGAAAAGAGAGTCGAGCATTATGCATTGAATGCCAAACAATACCGATTTTTTTTTTTTCGAAACTAGAATTCCCGACTTATTTCTTTGATATTTCTGGCATAAGTTATAGATTTATAAACAGAAAGAAAAAAGGATGATAGCCTGTGCATAATATGAAATAAAACTGAAGGAAAATTTTTAATGATAGTTTGCAAACTGAGTGAGAATTGCTAAGTGTCGTATGCAGAATACCGTTGCGACAATGAGAATTATTGCACAATCCGGTAGAGGATGAAGAGAAATGCTTGTGGCTCAAAAGCAATCCTGCCTAGGCCCCTGTACTGTGTTAATTTAATTTTATTGTGCGCCGCATCGAACGTCGTTTGAATGAGAATATCACCTAGTGGAGAATTTGTCAAAATGTCCTATAAGTCACCAGTTATTTATGATGGCACTCTTAATCATCCAGGAAGACTCCTCTCTATTGTTATGAAAATTTGTTTGGTGTAAACATCGATAGAATGTTGCAAAACTATCCATCTTTTTTTGGATCTACGTAAAGAAACCATTAATATACAACAAGAATATAGATAGTGTTTTAACAGATGTTAGAACCACATTAATAACCATATACCCAAGGGATGGCATTGTCATAACCCTTTTTGATAAATAACGGTGACGTCACATCGATTGGATATATAGAAATGAAAAAGATGCCAATGTATATAATTAAAGTTTTCAAATCTTATTTAAACAGAGAAAAGAGAAGTAAATGTTGGTGCTGCAGATGAAATGTTCCCGTAATACGTTCTCAACTGCAAGATTGATGAGACAATTTTCTGTAGAATGTAATACTTTGATTTGGCTTTGTCCATTCTGATCGATTTAACTTGTTTCGATCACTGAGTGTAGATGACATCTCTCTATTCATAAAGTCTAATGTTTGAACAGAGATTGAAATTAAAGTTTCCTATCAAAAAGACTGCTCTTTTATCTGATTTCCACAATTCAATTGATTTTTTTTTTCTTTTTCTTTCTATATTTATGGGTTTTAATTTTATTTTTTTTCATATATAATATTATCTACTTTGGTATTATGATTAATCTTCATTTTGTTCATGCTAAATCGTTTTGGCTTTAATTAATTTTGCTTTATCTAAAGGCAAATTTTACTATTTGTTGATAACGAGTTGAATTGACAAAATCGATTTTAATTAAAATGGGAAAGAGATTGGGAAAATCATCATAAGTCTGTTGGTCTGAACGTTTCCTCTTTAACATCGTTCCCCCGTCCCCTCCAATACTTATTTATCCATTCACATCATTATGACCTGGCTGCTTCAATCAAATAAGTAAAAAAGGTATATTTGTTGCAAACTTTCCACTTCAGCAACCTGTGTATGCACTTCTCATTAACTATATTGGTAAGAATTTCTCTTGACGGATACAATAGGCGTATATTGTATATTTAATTGGTGGAAGACGTGCATCAGGCGAGATGCAGCTAATCAACTCGAAAGAATCACAGATTAAAAAGAATCACGAACGTGACACAACAAGACCGCAAGGATCGAACATTTAATTAATTAACGATGCTATGGATGTGTCTTATCTGACTGACGATGCAGTTGAAGGAAAGAATACAACTCATCTCACATATTCAAAGACAAAGAAAAACTTGTAATCATTCGTCATGCGCTCCTCTCTCTTTCTCCCTCTCCACTTTGACCTCTGTTAGACTCAACAATTGGTCATAGTTCTCAAATGTTAATCCCGTTTAATCTTAAAATATTTAATAATTTACTGTTAATTAAATCACAAAATTTTCCTGGCAGGAACGGAAATATGCTTTTTTTTTTTAAATCCGTTTTTAATCAGTCTCCGTATCGCATTCGGATGAGATTCCGGCATCGAAACGAGTTAAGCGAAAAAAATACCGATAAGAAGATCGAGATCTATAAAGCAGCAGTAGATCTATCGAGTTCTAAACCCGTTTTAAAACGTGTGGCGAAAGTCTGTCATTATTTAAACTCGTTTCTTTATCGATATAAACCTTTAGAGATTTGTCATTTAATAAAATAATTCCGATCGAAAACGTTTTTATTCCGTTCCGTTGCTAACCAAGTGAATTTTAAATGTTTGGTTAAGGAAGATGAAAATCCGAAAAGAAAAAAAAAAATTCGTTAATAAATCGTTTCTATATTTTTATTAGAGGAAAATAAGCGAAACGACAAAGTATGATTAATAAACTGCAGGTTTTTGATTGAAGAAGAGGAGTGTAGTGGAGACATCATCGATTCTCCGCTGCTAAACAGATAGGATTTTGTGCATCACAAGGGTCTTCCGTTCAGCACTCGATCCCCTTCCTAAGACCTTATATTATCCCATTTCCGTAGCTGGAATAACGAAGGTACATCATTACCTTCGTTCGTCAAAGTATAACTCACTTTAGTTGTGTTTACATCTCCGCAGTAATTAAAACATAATGAATAGAGAGAGATAAACTATCCTCGGGCGACAGTAGAAAGCGAAATAACTCAGCATTAAATAAGAATTCTTTGCTTGTATCAGAATAGGGTCACTCTGATGGTATTTGAGTAATTACAACCAATTGCAGGAGCTGGCTGCACTGCCTTTGGGCGAACTCTGGTCTAAACTTGGACATTTTAATTAACAACAATATCCCCAGAGAACTCTGTGAGCGAGAGCAAAAACAGGTATTACTGCAAGAAATGACGGAAAAAAAATATAATACGAAATGCCAGAAGAAATAAGGCGAGACTAATAGGTGGTGGCCATAGTCAGTAATTATACAACGGAGGCCGGGTAATCCGGAGATCCCCAGTGCGCACTAACACCACCATCCTCTTTATCATTGTTTGAGTTACTTGCCTCTTTTTTTTTTTTTTCTAGGACTTCTATTAAAGTTTCTCTTTAAATATGCTTTTTGCTAAATTCCATTGTTTTTATTATGTATATAAAATTTTTTATTGTTTAAATTTCTCTCTTTTAACATTAATTAATTACCAAACTTTGTTAATAACGGATGCGGATTTCTAAAACTCGCAATCGTTGAAAAGGAGAAAAAAGAAGAAGAATAAAAAAAGTAGTAGATCATTTTATTCTCTTCCCACTAATTTTTTCAGGTAAGAAAACTATTTATCCGTCTTCTCTCTCTATGTATAACTTTCGGTATTTTTTTAAATTTTGCATTAAACAACATTTACTTACCTGCGCTGGAGATCTCTACGTAGCATCTCTCTCTCCACGTTTCTCTACAAAAATTGTTTTCTTTTTTTCCTCTTCCTTTTTTAACATTGAAGGGAATAAAATATTCTGTTAAGAAAAATCATCCGTGCTTTTTCTTTGTAAATAAATAAGATAAAGAGTCCAAATCCGAGTAAACACAATTTATAAATTTCTCAATTTTTCTTTAATACTTCAATTTTTAAAATCTGTTTTCAATTTTTTTTTTCTAAGGGGGAAAAATATGCTATTAAACAGATTTGATTTATTATTATTATTAATTTTTAATTGATGAAAAACATCAAAAATAAATAAATAAAATGGATTTACGAATTTTATTTAATTAAAAAAAATACAATAAAAATTAAAGCACATCCAGAATAATAATGTTTCAATACATAAAATAATAAATTTTAAAAACGAATTTTTACGTTCAGAATGTATTAATTTTTTTATTTTTTCTGAAGAAAATGTTATTTATATATAATTATAGAAATTCTATTTGTTATAAAGTGCAATGACTTGTTTCTATGCTGAATGCGTCCAGAAGAATTAAATCCAAAAAGTTATTTTTGATGCAATTTTTTTTTTTAATAAATACGTGTAGTTTTTAAAGACATCGAGAGATGTCGCCACTCGAAATTCTTAAGAATTTAAATTTTCTGACTTACAAAAAAAAAAAAAAAAAAAAAAAAAAAAAAAAAAAAAAAAAAAAAAAAAAAAAAAAAAAAAAAAAAAAAAAAAAAAACGAAAAAGTAGTCGCGGTAATTCAAAAATTACCGAGCATTACTCTTTAATTACCTCCATACTGTAAAATGTTTGGGATAAGAGACTCGTTTGGGGAATATTTACAAAAGAAAATTCGGAAGTAATTTACGATGGAACGATCGAAAAATTGTTTTCCGGAATCGATTCTAGTTGGAAAAAATAAATCTAGAAAGAAAATCATCAGAACAGAGATTGTTGTTTAAGAGAGAGAAGAACATAACCTCAAATCACACATTTTTCTATTTCCCTTTCTCCATTCGAGTTTTCAATTGTTTCCACTTTAATAAAACGATTGAAGTATATTTTTTGACTTTTCAAATTGTTAAAATATTCTTAGGAGAAAAGTAATATTTTCCAAAAATATATTTGATTTGGAAACATTCAAAAAATTCGGAAAATATTGCGGATATAAAGAAAGAAGCTTTGAATTGCATTAGAAATGTATTAGATAGTCGAGATGTGGTACAAAAAAATTGTACACAAACGTCGTTGGTTGCCGAAACACAATTCGTACACGTAAATGCTGCGTACATATTCTACGACAACATAATGCATTCTTTCGTTGACTAGACCATATCTGATTTATTCCATTAAAATAAAAAAAAAAGAAAGTTAAAAAAAAAATGTAAGATAAAATTCAATCATTATTATTCTGGAAAACAATCAGAGCAAGCGAAGCAAAAATATATATCTAAAAAATTCAGATTGAATTTTTGCTTTCTCCCATATATTTGTCATTATTCACTTCCCATCTTTTAGTCGGAGATTGGAATAGTGACGTCACCTATCATAATTACCATATCTGGATGGATAAGAAGCACATAAGAACTGGCTAGACAAATGGTCTGTCTTCGGACTGTCACAAACAAAGCAGAGGCATTCTCGAAACAAATATGTGCTGTTGACATCATCGAAACGTTTTTCACACAAATTATATGCGCTATGAATAAGTGGGCAATAAAAATTGACCATTATATAAACCTCCCAAAACCGGATCTTAAATATAGCTTGTATGGCGCCGGAGTTGCGCTTCTCTTCTCTGATAAAATCGGTTTTAATTATAATAAAATATTAATAATATTATATCATTTTAATAACGATAAAGACCCGGTTACGTTAACTTTGTAAAAGTTTTAAAAGTTGTTCCGATAATATTTTTCTTCCTAACTAAAGTAGGACAGATTAAAATGTCCCCAGGTAAGATAATATCTAGATGTTTTCGCGCAACAGCAACATAATGAAACCTAAGAGAAAATGAGAAGGAGAATATGGTTGTTTTCGTCAATAATTTACTACTCTAACTGTTTCAACAACATCGTATCTTTGTTAAGTAAGACGAAATTGTCACCAGGCCGCCATTTTCGTCGATACTTCGACTGGCACCTTTAAAAGCGCAAAAAAGACTTTAGAGTCTAATATCTAAAATATAACCACAATACAGCCGTCTTCTGTATATATTGTTTGCTATAAAACTAGAAAACTGCATTTGAAGATAATTTATTAAGATAATAGGCAAGACATATAGCCTCATTGGGCAGATGCCAAGATCAGACGTTTTAATGGAGGCAACCCACTTTCTTGTTTTCCAAATGCTATTTTACTATTTTACATCAGTCACGAAGATATCGCGGTGAGCGAAGTGTTGCTTTATGAATAATTTTCATTAAGTGACTGATATTTTTAGAGAGAATAACTATAAAAAAAAACAACTATTTTTAAATACATCCTTCCATCAGTAGTTTAAAAGATGACCACCAGGGGAGCCCCTATCACCGATATTAAATATTCGGAAATAGCACGGCTCTCATCGGTAAATAACTTGCAAAGGAAGACATTAAGATCATCGCCTGCAAGTGTTTTGTATTCAGCAGATGAATACTACAACGGAGAATGAATATTGTCGCTATGTTTAGTCATGCTTGAAATGTTGATTGTCTTTTAAGAAAATCTGACATTCAACCGAGTCATAAACTGCTTTTCTTTCTTCCTTCTCATATATTTTAGAAATCCAAGTAAATCATAAACTGGAATAAATTAGGTTGCTTCTATTATTCAAACGGAATTGCCTCACAGATATGGAAATTGGGAAAAAAATGCATTTTTATATTCGTTTTATGACTATTGAACTGTTTTGTATAGTTATATATTTTAACTCACCTTTAATATTAAACGAAATTTATGAAAGAATAAGTAACTTAAAACAAGAATTTCTTCCGTTGATAGTTTTTTTTTTCCAATTTTTCGATTTTTCTTTTAAACTTTTAGGATGTTTATCAACTTTGAAAGTCCGTTTGTCTTGCTTATCTTTCTTGAGTATCTCTGTGCTTCTTAACTTTGTGAACTTTTTCAATTAAACTTGACAAGAATCTAGTAGTACATAAAAGAGTAAATATTTCTCTAAGATTATATGTTTACAAGTCATTTACGATTTTAAATTAATTAGTTAATTTTGTTAGAAAGCAGGCATTTTAATTATGATGCTGGCTGGCATTCTGTTGTGATATTTATTAAAAATAACACTTTTATTAACAATTCTGGCGACTAATTGTTTTCCTAAGTTTTATTTAATCTTCACCCACGAAATTAAATCAGTATTGCAATTGAAATAATGCAATTTTCTCAACGTGAAAAACGATAAAATGAAAAAAAGAGGATGATTTTTGGGGTGTATCTTATCTATTCCAGACATTTAGATAGTCGAGTAGACAAATGATTCTGTTAAAACAACCTAAACTTTAATTAATTACTTTTTCTCTCATTATCCTTTCAGGTATAAAAAAACTCTAAGTAATGAAACACATGGGGGAGTTTTGCACGACCCTTCGTGACTTTCGTGACAATCTCGTTATAAATACCAGGACTCGTGACGTTATACGCCCACGAACTGTGATAAGAGCCTCGTCGGTCACGTGATCTACATGGGGAGTTTTTTTCTGCCGAGAGGTTGTTTTGATTTTTAGTCTGGATAGCAAGAAGTCTGCAGCATTACGATATAGCATCAAATGATGCATTAGTTTTAGTAGAATCAGCAAATTTCCACTTGATTTCGTACTCTACTGTTTCTACCATTTCAACCATGCACAATCAAGTGACAGTTCAATCGATAGGATAAAGGAAAACGTGAAATGTTTCGTCGATTTTCCCCACACTCAATAGAAAATTCCACACGTACTTATCTTTCTCTATATGATTCTTGCATCACTTATCCAAAGAAAGGAAAAATCTTCATCTGTTGTGTTGCTTCTCTTCAGTTCTGTTTTAGTCCCGTCCCTCTCTTTCTGACACAAAACATGCTTTTAATCGTCTTAATTCAAACTGACTTTAATTGGTGTTCACTTGTGCTTTGATCCGTAAAGAACTCATTAAACTGTCAGAGCTCATACTGCCAGGATTTTTCCGGCAGCCATCCGAAAAATAAACACTATGAATAACGCACAGCTTTCGTTTGACGTTTTAAATATATCATTTTGTGAACTAATACATGTAAATGTAAGTAGGAATTAACCACCACTACCAACTTGCAGTAATTGAGTGAATGGACCCCTGTAAATCTGGTTTCTCCTACAGAAAAAAGTTATGCAGTCAAGCCGAACAGATGCAATTTTTTTCCCTCTGTCGCTTCTATGCTTGTAATGTTGGATTTTTTCCCCCAAATGAAAAATCCCCTGTTAGTTTTCTTTAAAAATTTTGATGTCCACACTTTAACTCTCTCAATAATCCAATGTTTAAAGTTTACAGTCTCTTTAATCCTTTCTCTTCTGGTTTTTTTCCCTTCCAAAGAAAATTATTGAATTGTTTAAGAATAAATTTATTCCGCTGCGGGAGAAATGTACAATGAAAGTATAAATAAAGAGCGATCTATCGTTCCACAGAAGCATTAGAAAAACAGCAATGCTATTGGAATAGATTTTGAAATTGTTCTTCTATAAAAAAAAGAGTTTTGGTTGGCCATTTTCATTTCGTTTTCATGCCGGGTGTGCTGTTTATAAAAAATAAGCCGGGTCCAAGTCTAATACCAAAAGCCTATTTCCCTTTTCTGACCGTCGGGACTATTATGGGAAACATACCCACTGCCAGCTGTTACATCAGATTAGCAATTGGGGAAAACAGTACTTTCCCAAACCGTAATGATATACGGGAGCTGGAAGAGAGGAAACGATATTACCATGGCGACAGGTGATGAGCAGCAGGTAGCCATGGTGACATAGATGACTTCGTGTCACATGCAAATCGTCTAAGGGGGAAGATTTTAAAATGCACCCTGTTCAACGTTCGAGAAATAAACGTATCATTAGTGAGTTGATCTGAAATTCAATAGAATCCAAAGCAATGCTACCTGATGAATGTTTGTGTCCGGCAAAGGGAATAGATACTACAATCTTTCTACATCCAACTCAAATTCTTTTCTTTCCATCATCTAGCACGCTTTCAGACATCATCAATCCGGAAGACAAAGATATTTTACTTTGCCAATAGTCACTGGCTCGTTTCGTCCCCCTATGAATACAGAGATTTCTCTTTGGGATTTCCAGTTTTCTATTTTCCACCTTATTTTAGAAAATAGATGAATCTACCATCGTTTATAGTAAAACGCTTCTTCATTTTCCATCGAAAGATGCGGTCCGAAACGTCCACAGTCCATTTTACAGACAAAATGGATGAAAAACGTTAATTTTAAAATGGGATGACGTTTGACAGCTGGTGCCAGATGTTTTACAGCCGTTTGAACGAACACAGGTTTCGGCTCCGCCTTCTCTAGCCACTAGACGAACGATGCTTTACTCTCCCACATCCCCCATTCTCGTCTGTGATGCTCCACAAACTACAGTGTAATGATGTTTGGACTAAAACTGAAAATTTTATACTAGTATGACGCGATTTCAAATCGAATCTCTCCAGAATGATATTATAGCAAGGATATATAAAATTATCATATTTGAAAAAGAAAGAATATCCAGCAAAATAAATGTTTTCCAGCAAGTCAATACTTTCAGATTATTATCGAAACCCTTCTTTTTTCAGTTTAGATTTTACTGTAACCATCCATGCTTTTAAAAAATTTAAATAATGCTCTGTCATCTTATTTGAAACCCTACACCGAAGACAAAACGCATTCATTGCTTATTTATAAATACAATTTAACATTTAAAAATCCTGTAAAGCGGTCTTTTCCTTCATAACGAAATCCAAACGGCGAAGCCACCTTTCAGGATGTCATTACAGAAAAAAGCCTATTCTCCAAGCAATTTCGAATTTAGACGTCGAATGTAGAAATTAACCGAGGAAAAAAAAAGAATTACTCTAGCGATTGCATGACACCTAGGAAATCAGATAATCATTAAAATGATGCACGTCATCGAACCCAACAAGACGTGAACCCTGACCAATCTGACATTTATACATACAGTTAATTATTTTGAGACAGTCCCTTATTCCCTTCGGTGACTCGTCCTTTATCTGCGCTGTACAACGTTAAAGTGTTTGGATACGATAGCACAGCTTCGGTCACTCGCCGCTAGATGGCCTCCAGCTAGATAAACTCATCGACCTGTATTAGCAGTTTATGTTATCGTTTATGTAAGTTTTTAAATCTACATATATCGAACTTTATAACTTATCTTATTAAAAACAGAGATAACTTAACAAAAATGTTTATAGGATTAAAAATTTTATGTTAGCCATTCCGCAGCAGTAATTCGAAAGATAGAAACTTATCGACTAAATATGTTAATCGTAACAAAACTGAATTTTACTTATAGCGTATTGCCTCATTAATGCATTGATATAAAGGACATTACACTCTTAAATCCGTTTAAACGTTTTCTCGGTATCCTTTCCCTTTTTTTTTTTTTTTTTTTTTTGAAACGATCTGGTTCTATCTTAAATTTTCTACAACCTAGGTGTGAGCAGGCTTAAAGAACACATGCTTTTTTTTTTTTTTTTTTTCTATTTAGTGCGGTATTGGGTTCAACAGCTTTTATATTTCTTTCGCCAAGAATGCAAAAAATTAAATTAGTAAAAAGCGTAAGAAGAACATATATATTAAAATTAATTAAACTTGCAGACAGTAGAAAATTTTTCAATTTCGTATTTCGGTTCTTTTAATTCTTTTGTACGTTTGGAGATCAAATAATTCCTGCAACTGTCATTGGAGAGAAGTACTTTTTAAATAATTGACAGTAAAAGCAAAAGATGCAGTAGAAGAGACAAGCCACTTTCAAAGACAAACTGA
Source organism: Olivierus martensii (assembly GCA_000484575.1). Classification (NCBI taxonomy): domain Eukaryota; kingdom Metazoa; phylum Arthropoda; class Arachnida; order Scorpiones; family Buthidae; genus Olivierus; species Olivierus martensii. Next base: position 80,333 of record AYEL01075773.1, read on the forward strand.
TGAAATATGAAACTATAAGCGCAACAAGTCAAGAGGAGATATATCCCTTGGGAAAAGAAAATTTGAAACCTTTAAATCCACAATATATATTTACTTCTCCTGCAAGACAGTAATGCATTATCGGAGAGTAAACTTTAGAGAAATGTGTGTGGCTCATTAAGGACTTCCTATCATGTCTCATTTTGGTTAATGCGTCAGATACTCTATTAACTCTCTTGTTCATTACTTCCCCACCTTATGATTAGTTGATTATGTAGTTTAAATGGCAAAAGTCGTTTATGCCTTTATGTGGCTTCCACAATAGATATTAACTGTTTATGTATGTAAGGTTTCTTCGTAGGGCTAATGGTTTGGGTAAAAAATATGAATAATCGCATAATATCTTTTTGAAAGGAAGAAAAATGTCTGCGCGTTTGTCTATTTGATAATTTACAATGTTAAAACTGAGATATTTTATTCGTAATAGCATATATAACGAAATTGGTTTCGGGGAACACGGTGTTTATATTTCAAAATTATGAATTTAAGATTGTTCTCCGGACGTAAGTGATAATCTAGGCGTAGGAACACGTGACTTACCTACAGACGATTCCGTATTCTACAGTTATTTTATTATTTATTTTATTCGCACGAAAGCCAGAAAAAAGGTAAATAAAAATGTGTTGACAGAATATACAATTTCTTTTTTCTTGTAGATTTTTAAAATTGAAGAGAATTTCCAAGCCTGAACTGCAAAAGTATATCCAAGTGGAGTGATAAAATATTGTATTTGTTTCAAGAATGAACATAAAAGTCGAAAAGTGTATCATTAGAAAAGACGATTATCTAGAGAGAGCAAAATATCCTCTATAAACGAAAAAAAAAAAGAGAAATAGGATCTGAACAAAACCCGAAGTTGCAAAGCCCAGAATATAGCAAGAGAGAATATGCAGTCTGTTGTATTGGGGAAAGTTTAGCGATATCTGCAGCCTGTTGACTGACAAGTTTCTTTCACTTATCCATCCTATCGAGGATATAGATATCCGGAAAGCTTTCATAATCTGTATAGGAGATCCGCCATTAGGAAAGAAGGAGGAAAAAATGCGATTGAAAGAAATGGAGACAGCTGCAGATACATTTAGCCAAACTACAGCTGTCGCGTTTGATGCTACCTACCTTCGCACATTCTTATTGTGACTAAGAATTTGCTAATAATATCGTTTTTTTAACTTGTACTTCCAAAATTCGTAAATATTACATCGATTACCTCTTGGATATGGTCGTAGTTTTATCATCGAAAAAATATATATATTTTATTACATTTTAGGTAATCGAGTAAATTTCTCATTATTAATTATGGCCAGAATTAACGCCATCTTGTTATTAAACTAGAACCGTTAAAACTATTATCGCTATATTAGTATAAATGAGCCATATCATTGATAATATTAGTAAATACTCGACGGCGCAGTTATCTCAAATGAGCAAAATCAAACAGGATATTGGAAATTTTATTTCTATAATGAAAGAAATCAGTGAAAATGCTGTTTTCTTCGTCACTGGAATTTTCTTCTGCCCTCCTAATTTCCATGCAATCAAACAGAACATCTGCTGTAAATGAGCAACCAAGCCAAGTAACCAGCTGCTGCACGTTTTACGATGTGCTCACGTAACAAAATGGTAAGCTGTGCAACAGTTCTGACTCACAATCATACAAAACTTGGTCCTTGTTGTTGTCGAATGCCTTATTTCTTACTTTGTTTATTGTTTAGATAGAATGGATTTTTTTTTTTTTTCCTTTTTATAAAAATCTTTATTTCGAAAAGTTGGATAAATATTTTCATCATAAGTGCTTCCTAGAATTATATAAAAATTTGAAATTATAATTTAATATTAAAAAATAAAAAATTTCAGCTATATTTTTATTAGATATTTTATTTTTTTATATTATACAAAAGTGCTCGTTATAGCAAATTAAATATTTTCTTAGTTATCTAAATATAAAAATTTAAAACAGAGCTCAAGCAGTAGTGATTAAAATATAATTTTAATATTTTTGGCAAACAGTTCGAAATCGATGCCAGAGACAGCTATCTGGTCGTCTCTGAGCTACGTAACAGTCGCTGAGAGAAAAGGTCGTCGAGAATCACATTTACAGAGATGAAATCGTCTCTGGTTTCGTCAACATAGCATAGGCCAATCAGAGTATAGCTCGTGACGTAGGATGTTTCTCTCATCTCTGAACAGAATACAGCCCCGGGTTTGTCGAGCCCTGTAGACCAATAATGGGGCTATTGTCATTGGCCCCATTATTGGTCTACCTGATAATTAAAAGAATTAAGTTTAATAATGACAGATATAGAGCAAAGTTATCTCAATTAGTTTTGAATAAGATAATAAACAACTCGATAAGTGAATAAATACCTAAGACAATGTTCCTCAGGAGTACATGTACATAACCTATCTTTATGACTAATACACACCAATTTACCTAAATCAAAATAAATTTTAATTTATTACATTAAAAATAAATTATATTCTTACAATATAGGATTTGTCTACTTACTACTATTACAATTACAAGTAACTGCAGATAGAAAACAAGTAGTTTTACAATAATCACATTGTCTTTCATCATCAGGTAATAATTCAAATGCCTCTCTTTCAGCTTCTGTCACACCCTGACATATTTGGATATATATATAAATATATATATATTTTAATTTGAAAATTTCAATAAATTATAAACTTCATATTTACCCATTCAAGAAGAGATTTTCTATATTCTCTTTCAGTTTCTACCATTTTTAACATATCTTGGTAAGTTGCAGCAGCAAGACTGATATCTAATCGTTCTGGATCTGCAGCCATTTTACAAACTAATTCATCATGTGAAAATACACAAAACCGATGCAGCATGCTGTAGTGTGAAATACACACTCTTCCAATTGGTAACTGAGCAAAGAAATCACAAAAATATTCTTAAATAATTATTTTATTTTATTATATTTTTTATTGCTAAAAATATGTGGATATGTATGATCACATATAAAATAATATTTTTGTAAGTATTTAAATATTGATTACTATACAAATATAATAATAAATATATAAAGCTGCTGTGTGTATACTCTTTGAAATAGTAGCATGTCCTATGATATAAATATGGTGCATCCAATTGCTATCTAAAAAAATGCTATTTCTTCTCAATTATATTATTAAAAGTATGTGGATGTATATGAATATTCATATTTAAATAAATTGAAAAATATAATAAAAACAATTACACTCAAAAACTAGTGCAAGACTACAGAAATTACTTTATTTTGACAAACGTTTTCAACCCTCCTTCAGGGTCATCATCAGGTTTAATATTAACTTTTTACAAGACAAACTTATAAGGTAGATTTTATCCCCTTTTGTTTACACATGCGCAGTGAAAAAACGGACATATCATACATCAACATATAATTGTAAACATCTATCTACTAGGGTATCTAAAGCCAAGTTGATATTTGACCCGGATTTAAATAGCCAAAACATGTAACGGACTTTTTACAAAGGTTCTCAACCGATATCATAAAATTGTCATTCAAAATAGTGTTCAAAATATACAACTACAAAGTACTTCAAATAGCGTTAACAAATCCGAAATACATATTTTTTATCAACATAGGATACTAATAAAAATAAAAAAAAATAAATAGGTCGATAAAAATGTTAAACATGTAAAAAATTTTTTTGTTATATTGTGCGAAGCATAGGTTGAAGACATATGTGCCACCTATAATGTTTTCTGGATCTTTTTAATCTTTTCTATAAATTATTAATGCTATTTGTAAATAAAAAAAATAATAATAATAATAATAAATAAAAAGTGCTTCTTCATTTTATTTAATTTGTGGTTTAATTTCTTGCCATACTGCTAGTAATACTGATAGTTATCTCATTTTTGGCAGTGTAACTGTTTTTTCAGTTGTATAATCTCTGTTACATGTTTTAATTCTGAAATTTTATCATTTAAACATTTTTGTTGAAGTTTGAAAATGACAAAAAATTTTAATAATCTTTTGATATTTTCTGGCACACAAACACATCAATACAATTTTATTGTAGAGAAACTTGGCATGATTGTACCCTGCTCTCCATCCAGCTGTTTCTTTGAATTGCTTTGCAACATATCAATGCCATAAGTTTGGTGTTTTATCTAAGCGGCTTTATTTTACTCCAACAGCGAATTAAATTTGTAGAAATTTTTAAAATTATAAAAGAAATTATTGATTTATTTCAATGAATGTCATATTGTTCTAACATTTGAAAATTAAGGAATCAGCTGTATAAGTTTTCACATTTTTACTAATATTTTCAAATCCAAGTATTAGGTTGATACATAATTCCGTAGCATTTTAAATATAGGTTTGTTAAGTTTGTTTTAGTGTTTTATTTATGAAATTCAGTTAAAATTCAGTTAAAAATTTGACCAAATCAAGCAAGCAACTATTCAACAATGTAATCTCCGTCATTGTCAATAGCTTCCTGCCAACGTTGGGGTAGTTTTTGGATCCCCCGTCTGTAGAAATTCTGTTTGTTTTGAGTTTAGGAAGTCATCAATCCAAGTTCTGTACACTTCACAGATGTTCCTAGCCCCATTTACTGCATTTGAACTTTGGTTAAACTCGTAGAACAGAATATGTAGGAAATGTTCGTTTTTCTCGACCTGACACTCCATCTTCAACAGCGAAGCAACAATCGTTTGTAACAATCTCGGTGACAGCTCGTATTCCACAAGACAACACTGGCACTCCATCTTCAACAGCGAAGAAATAACAATCATTTGTAACAATCTCATTTACAAGACAACAATCCAAAGTAAACAGTGACAATTAAAAACAGTAAGAAATGAACAGCAATGCAGGCCAAATCAGAACGCTACGGAATTATGCATCAATCTAATAGATTGTTGATTTATATGCAAATATATTTTGGTATTTAAAATTGATCTCACACAATGAGTCAATTGTAAGTTATCTTATAATTAAGTATTATTTCCTAACTGTTTACATTAGTATTATTTTATGTGAATTTAATTTTATCATTAGCATAAATTTATAAAGCTATAAAAATAAATAAATAGTAAAAAAGATAACATAAACAATAATAATAAATACTAACCCAGTCAGCTGGAGCAAAGTTAACAGCTTCAGCAAAATTATAACCCTGATTAAATCCAGCATGATATGATCTAGGAAATGTTATTACAAATTCTCCAGCATGTTGATTGGTTCTATAAATCTGAAACAGTTAATCTAAATTAGAAATAATTATAGTAATATAAAAATAGTCTATTATGAAATTTATGAAAAATTTTCAGAATTTCTAATAATCATTATTGTCATTGGCCCGGGACACAATATCATCATGCGTAACAGTACTAAATACAATAAATAACACAAAATGATATTACAAGTATAACTGTAATTAATTTAATATTTTTTAAATTTCCTATAATAGTAGTTTTATTTATTCTTAATAATGCAAAAAACATATGACAGATATTTATTTTTTAAAGGACTAATAAATTTAAAATTGATTTTATTTGTATAATTTATCTGTCAAAGATTATATTATGGAAAGATAGCATGTAATATAATAAATTAAGTAAGTACAGGGTGGACCTAGATAAGCCAAACCTGACATGGGAGAAGATTACTTGATTGGGTTCAGTTTATCTTGGCTCACCCTGTTATTAGCTCTATGCAAAGCAATTTCATTTTAATGATCTGACAACTTTATCTAAAACAGAAATAATAATATAATTCTAATATTGCACAAAATAAATATTTTAATTTTTATGATATAATTTAATATTTATCCAAAACTGTATAATAAAACTGATAATAGAGTATCTGCAATTGGAGTCATATGAGCCAATAATAAGATGAATGAAAAGTATGAATTATCACAATTATATCTGTTAGGCAGTGATAATTTTTACCACATTTCTATACTGGAATTCGTATATTATTCCATTGCATATGTACACTAATCCATTGCAACAACTTTATCACTAATACAAAAGAGCAGTTTCTTTTTTAAATTTATTTTTAATCTTAAAAAATCCTTTTATATATAAATACATAATAATAAAAGCATGGCACAATAAGGGAATATGCATTTCGGCTTCCTAAGCCATCTTCAGTTCCATTCAATGTACCATGCTATAATAATTATTTAAAAAGTTTTTTAAAACAGTTAAATCCATTTTCTTCCAAATACAAAAAGTATCTTTGTATTTGTGATAAAGTTGTTGCGATGGATCAGTGTACATATGCAATGGAATAATATATGAATTCTAGTATAGAAATGTGGAAAAAGTGTGAAATTTATATATTATATTACTGATATACTTTATCCAGCTTATTAAAGACATGGATAGGCAAAAATGAACAGAGATGCATATCAATGATAGTATGATCATAAGTTCCTGCACAAAATTCAAATAGTTCTAAATATCACAAGAACAAAAAATACACAGGCTGCACATGCTTGTGCTTTCATTATGATGTTACCTTCTTGTAAACAAAAGATTTCCAGAATCTTTAATACAACAAAAATGTGAAAATAATCTTGCAGCTACATTTAGTAGGAAAGAGATCATATGAAATTTTTAAATGCTAAAATACAAGGGAATTGGAAGGAGGACAGTTTATGATGATGTAAATAGGTATATGAAGACAGGCAGTGCTAGTGACAGAAAAAGATTAAGAAGACTGAGAATAAAAAGATCATCAAAGGCTATTAATGCTTTACATGCATGAATTCAATGAAATCCTTAATACAACCAAAAGAAATTGGCTCTGTAAATGAACATGTCAAGGTCAATAGTTTAGTGAGTCTTAAAACAAGACCTTAAACTTAAAGCTTAAAAAGAGGCATGTCCCTCGCTTTAAAGTGTTCAACAAAAAATAATTGAGTCAAGAAAAATCGGGCATCACTGAAGCAGTATGCTGGTGACAGCTATAAAAACATTCTTTTCATTGATGAGAAAAATCTTCACTGTTGAGCAAAAGTTTAATAAGCAAAACAACTGTGTTTATTGCTAAGTTCAAGAAAAGAGATTCCCAGAGGTTTGGAAAAAGTATTAGGATCCAGTAGCCATTATAGTGATAATGTGATGTGGAAATCAGTTGTCATGGATAGATGAAGTTGCACTTTGTAATGAAAGAAGCGAAAGTAAATGCAAAGAACTACATGGAAAAATTCCAGAACCGATTGTAAAGTTACTGAACACTGGTCTTTTCAATCATATCAACTGGTCCTACCAACAGGACTCTGCTCTGTCACACAAAGCCAAAGTTATTCAGAGGTGGCTAAACCAGCATTTTCTCAACTTCTCCAGTGAAGAATGGCTCACTGCATCTCCAGATCTGAATCCACTAGATTAAAGCATATGATTGAAGTTAGTGCTAAAGATGTATACAAGACCATACAGCAGTTGCAAAGATCTGAAAAAGCTCTTCTCTGGGAATGGGAGAAATTGCCTTTGGAAAGTTTCCATAAAACAACAGGCAAATAGCCAGAGATATTATGAAACTGCATTAAAGAGGGGGGCATAGTTTATATGACCAATCTAATATTTTTAATATATATACAGTACATGTCTGTTTAATATCCTAAAGAATTACTAAATTTATTTTTAAATAAAAAAAGTCATGGCAAAATTTGTGCACAGGAATTTATGACCACTCTGGGTACAGAATAATGTAATAATATTGTGATTATCACATGCTTTAGTTAACATATATTATTATTAAAAGAATTATTTGAAGTTAGAATCTCACTGTAATTTCTTTAATTTTTTTTATATTCACACCAGAAAATTATGAGAAATCTTTAATAATAATTAATATACTATATATATTAAAAATTAAATATACAGTAATTAATAAAATTACTTTCAATTTTTGGTATGTTATAAGAATTAAGAATGAAATTTTTTCAGTTCTTTAGCAGCTAATTATCAATATAACTACCATTCTTCTCATTCTGAATTACCAACTCTGCTCCAAACAATGATCATTGAATGTGACACTGAAAAATCATTTACCAATATATTTGCTTAATTTTAGTTTGTCACTATAGTTAGATATTGTGGCTATATGATGCACCCTTAGAAAAAGTTTAGGACTTGCCTATTTTGTTTATGCAATTTTTTGTAAGGGCTATGTTATTTAGTCAACATAGCCCTTACAAAAAATTCATTGATTGAATAAATTCAGCAATCATCCAATGACAATGATGCAAAGTTATCAATCTGCTCATAACCTCATGTATAGGGAAGCAGACTTATTATATGTCATTGCTACATTGGCAAACCACTATGCAAACTAAAAAAAGATTTTTTGGCATATTTATTTTTTTAATGATGAAATCATATCACAATATACTGATGCTGAGAATAATAAAATTTTTAAATTCCAAGAGAAAGAGATTTTTTGTGATTATTGGTGCGTGTATTAAATTTTAAATGATTATTTAAAAAATTATTTTATTAGTTTACAAATTACTGAGAATAATAAAAGTTTTAAATTCCAAGAGAAAGAGATTTTTTGTGATTACTGGTGCGTGTATTAAATTTTAAATGATTATTTAAAAAATTATTTTATTAGTTTACAAATAATGTTCTTTGGCTGCTATTTATTGGGTCAGTACTTTAAACATTTTTAATCAGTATTTTAAATAAATGGTCAGTATTACACTGATTAATATAAAAACTATCAGTATTTTAATAAAAATATTTGTAAATATAATAATTTGCCAATATTTATAAAAAAAATATCAGTATGTAATAACATTAGCTGTCAGTAAAGGCTACTGCCATTTTTAATTACTAATATTTAAATCTACAAAAAATGTAAGCCTACTACAGTGAAACCCCGATTTTGAAACTTTTCGGGGACCGGCCCGAAAAGTCGGAACTGAAACGGGAAACTCTGATTACGTCATAATTAAAAAAATTCGTTGAAATATTACAAAAAATACTGTACATCAGGGGTGAGCAACCTTTTTAATCAACGGGCCAATTTAAATAAAAAAATTTGTTGAAATATTACAAAAAATACTGTACATAAGGGGTGAGCAACCTTTTTAATCAACGGGCCAATTTAAATTTAAAAATTTTTTTGCAGGCCGCACATAAAGTAACACTCATTAATAATTTACAAAACTTTATTTATAATAAACATTAGAATAAAAAAATATAAAATTTAAAAAAAGTAAAGATTTCATATACAAATTTTAATGCAAAATAAAAACAAACAAGAAAAGAACAGAAAAACGAATTTTCTTGAAATTTTTAATGAGAAATTTGGCACTGTTTATTCGATACGAGCTGATCAATATCAGCCGGAATTGATGAGGTAGCTACACGTACGCAGCTTTCTAATCGTGCATCACTCAGTCTTGATCGGTGGTCATTTTTGATTAATTTCATGGTTGAAAATAATTGTTCGCAAACATACGTACTTCCGAACAGAGACATCATTTGCTTTGCATTTTTCGTCAAAAGCAGAAATTTCTCAGGGCTCACATAAGATTTATAAAAATTTTCGATGTTTACTGAGAAAAATACAATTTTTAAATCGGTATTATTCTGCATGTCAATCACTTCCATTTGAAAGTCTTCGGGAACTGTATCCACATCGATATTAAATGGCGAGGAAAACATTTTCATGGAAACCGCTGTCTTCTCAGCTTTGAACATTTGGAATCGTAATTGAAATTCGTTGATTAAAATGTCTATATATTGTGCGTATTTTTGAGTAGTAGTAACGTTTTCTTTTTCTAAATGTGGAAAGTGAGACACATTATTCTGCAAAAGATGCTGTTTCCACAATTTTAATTTGCGCTCAAAGCCCTGAATTTTATCATACAAATTGTGAATAAACTGTCCTTTGCCTTGAAGTTCCACATTAAGATCATTGAGATGCTGAGTCATGTCGATAAGAAACCCAAAATCGCACATCCATTCTTTATTACCAAAATGAGGAAAGGCATATCCCTTCATATCCAAGAACAATTGTATTTCGCTTTTTAAGTTGTATACTCTTTTTAGCATTGCACCTCTACTAAGCCAACGTACTTCGGTATTAAAAACCACGTCGCCATATTCAGTTTCTAAATCTTTCAGGAATTCTTTAAATTCACGGTGATTTAACACGCGCGACTTTATAAAATTGATTAGTTTAATTATTGGTACTGTGACATTTGGCAAACTCAATCTTTTCGCACACAAATTTTCCTGGTGAATTATGCAGTGGTTAACGAATATTTCCCTTCCTGTGACCTTCTTAATGTCTTGAAATAGCCTTCCCGATACTCCTACCTCCATGCTTGACATTGCTCGTGCTCCATCTGTCGATATACCAATAATCTTTTCTAATGAAATTGAAAAATTTTCCAACACAGACTTTAGTTCATCGTACAGGTCTTTGCCGGTTGTAGTCCCTTGCATTGGAATCAGTGAACACAATTCTTCGGTAATATTAAATTTGGTGTCAATACCACGTAAAAATATAGCCAGTTGTGCTGTCTCGCTAATATCGCAACTCTCATCAAGTGCCAAAGAACAGTATTCGAATTTTGCAATGCGTTCACGAAGCGTTGTTGCTATGTTCTCGGACAAGTCTTCAATTCTCCTTGCAATGGTGAATCTTGATAAACTAATGTTTGAAATAATATTTATTTTATCAGGAAATGCTATTTCTGCAACAGCAGTCAGACATTCTTTTATCATCTCTCCATCCGCAAAGGGTTTCATTTTTTTTGCCAGTATTTGACTGACAACAAAACTAGCCTTTACTGCCGTATTTGATAAAATAGCTTGATTTTTAAAAATGGCCTGTTGTTTTCCCAAGTTTTTCTCCATTTCATTAAACTTATCTATCCGGAGTTGTCCTGTTAAGTTTTTATATTGTTGTTCATGTTTTGTATCGTAATGCCTTTTTATGTTATATTCTTTTAATGTCGACACAGTCTCTGAGCATATTAAGCATACAGCTTTATCTTTGACGAAAGCGAAAAAATAATCAAATTTCCACTTTTCTTGGAAATGCCTGTGCTCATCCGCAACCTTCCGTTTTTTTGTTTGTTTTTCCGACATGCTATTATGGATTAAAAATTTGAAAGTTAAAAAAATTTGTAGGAAAACTTAATTTTGAATAAAAAAACTCTAATATTACCTTTTTGACAATAATATTGCACTCACGCCTTTCAAGAAACACAAGAATTGCTAAAATTGCTAGTTAACAGCTTACCAGTCTGACGGATTGTGTGACAGAAGCAAACACAAACAAGCACAGACGCGGCGCTTTCGTATTGCATGTTTGAACAAGTCGCCAACAAGTGAGTAACTCGTCACAAAAAATTGTTTCGGTTTAGTATGTACTACCATTTTATTATAATTAATTTTATAACAATATATTGATGGGAGAAAGTCGATAAAATAAATTCAATTTTAGAAATGCTTGGCGGGCCGCATAAATATGTTTAACGGGCCGCAAGCGGCCCGCGAGCCGCGTGTTGCTCATCCCTGCTGTACATTATTAAATACTGTAATAGAATGCAAAAATAATATTAATTGTTTAAACTTTGCTGCTCTTATTAAGTTATAGCGCCACCTTCAGATTTTGACTTTTTTAGAGAAACTATAATTTTAATTTAATTTTTATTCCTTAATTTTTTTTGCCACCTGCGGATTTTGTGATTTTAGAGAAACTATAATTTTAATTTAATTTTTATTCCTTAATTTTTAAATTTCGGATAACAACATAAAAAACTTTTGGCTGTTGCAGAAATTAGAAATTTAGATTTTTCTAATGATACCCTATTTATAGGAATCAGTACAGTGTTGGACTGCAAAAGGGATATCCACCCAACCACGTTTCACTATACATATATATCAGTGTTTCCCAATGTGGGGTGCACGTCCCACAAGGGGGCAATTTGAGAATAGTTATTAACAATGAATTTTTTCATTTCTTATGGTTTTAGGGGAATATATACAGTATATAAATATATATCGTGACCTACACATTTTTAAAATTAAAATCAGAATGTACACAGCAGTTGTGAAACTTTATTTGCTGTTTTTTCATATTAATTCATATTATTATTATTATTTAGAATTTTTAGTGATTTTTCTTCTCTTATTTTTCTGTTTCATGGATACCATGATTTTGGAAGCTTTTTGAAAATTTACTTGTAGCCTGTTTAGACCAAGTTAATAGTCTTTTAGGCTATTAACTTGGTCTAAACAGGCTTTTAGGCTTTCTCCACGTGAATAGATTTTCTCTTTTTGAATAATAAAAATTATATGTCATAGGGGGGCATCAGGATTTTAGAGATACTTAGGTGGGGCAAGGCCAAAAAAAGGTTAGGAACCACTGATATATATGATTCATACAATTACATACAATTAATTCTTAATTTTTCGCAGCACACCATCAAAGATTTGGCAGCACACTAGTGTGCCGCGGCACAGTGGTTGAGAACCACTGTCTTATCAGAACCAAACTTTCCAGTGACTTTCCTTGATCACACAGATAATATCAGATATCCTGGGTCATGATTGCTTCGGGGATAGAACATTTTGGGATTGCAACGAAAATACATATATTCTTCAGACATTGTTCGAATTTGGGATGACATCATTGTGATGTAACAATGATGTCATCCCAAATTCCATATATTGCCATACTGGAATAAAAATGGGTAAACATTCTAAAAGATCATAATTACATTGTTTTAGAATTTTAGAATGTTAAGAAGTTCCAAACCCAGATGAGATTGTAGAAATATATCCATTGTCACAAATATGCACAAACATATATTGCTACAATCACATCATATGTTGGTTAAATCAATTTTAAAGTTGGACAGAAAGAAACAATGAATAAATTTCTGAGTAGCACAAATAAATATATCAAAGTTCACTGCTTTTTTGTATACTAATTAAATCATTTACAACATTTTCTTAGCAGTATAAAATTATATTATAAATAACAGGAATGTTTTCAGTTTATGAACTTAAACTATCCTCAGCTACACAAAAAAACTGAATAAGATACAAAATTTAAAAATGTTCAATTCATGAACCATAATATTTTCAATAATAGTTGGGTTCACATGCTATTACATAGATTCCAGAATAAATTCATTTTTAATGTAATAGTATATGAATTGAATTTTTATTGAAAATATGGCATATGAATCAAAAAATTTTTTAAATTTTATTCTTTTGTTGTGTAACTGAGAATTAGTTTAAGTTCATAAACTGAAAATATTTTCTGTCTTATTTATAATAAATAAAATTTTATACTGCTAAGAAAGTGTTGTAAATAATTTAATTATCATAAATAAATCATAATTACAATAACCAGGGTGTCTGATGTCTTGTTAACATGAATATTGACACTTATAAATTGTATTATGTTCCACAAATTCCCAATATTGGGTAATTTCACTTATATAAATATATTAAACAGTACTGCTAAATGATAACAACTATAAATATGAAAATTTAAAGCTTGTGAATGAAATTTTTCCAAAAAATATTTTCATGTTTTATAGATATCCAGCACACAGCAAAAGACATGCATCTGCTGTATTTAATTTTGATACTTTGGGACTAAATAGTGATAATTTTATTATAATTCTTTTTCACAAATCATATATATTTCATAACTGATTTTATATTCTGACATAGGATTTTACTGACTTTTAAAGAATATAAAATAGATGATGGTATTTTGAAGCAATAATGTTTTCATCCATAATTAATATTTTGGAATAGACTGATATATATGAATAATTTTCTTTGTATTCTTTTAATGAGACACTTAAAATACTCGATATTAAACATTCTTTAGAATAATATGTAGTAGTAGTAGTAGAATAGGGAGGGGCCTGTTTCAGCCCAAGCATTGCGACCAACATTGTAATAAATATTCGTAGCGAGCAATTCCTGACGTGATAAATGCATCAGAATTGGCTCCATGCCAAAAATCAGAGTATTTCGGTTTCAAGAAAAACGTCCAAGTATGTATATGTATATATATATACTCGTGTATAAGCCGATATTTTTTCAGGAAGGCTTTTTGCTTATGGAATGAGTATTAAAAAAATAAAAAAATGAACATTTTTCTGGTATCAGTTTGGAATAAAAAGTCAAACAAATGCATTTTGTCTTTTATAATGCAATATAAAAATTCTTTCCTGCAAGGAGACAGGCAAATTTGCAAATAAAAGTGAAACTCATATATTGTATCATCATTTAATCATTACTAGCATATAGAATCCAAAAATATTTTCTAATCTTCTCTTCTTCCACAACATATAAATTTATACTACATAAGTAAAAGTTATCTGGCAAACATTTATATAATCTTTTTACAGCATTCAATTCTCAAAACAAAGCACAGTCTTAGTAACCTCACAATTTGTAATTTCTAAAACTGCTTAATAATAGTAATTATGAGGTTTACAATAATTTTTATTATTTAAAAAATTATTTTAGGAGAACTCTCACTACCTCTGCATCCATACAGTGGGTGGCCAAATTATTATACTCAACAAAATTTATATAAATATATTAGCTTTGTTTTACAAAATCTTTTATGTATTTAATCTAAAACTCAATATTGCGAAATTATATCATTTTTAAGGTATTTAGGAAGAAAAATAAAAGATAAAAATCCAGTTTAGCTACTTTAT
>AYEL01075774.1:0-19442 GCA_000484575.1 Olivierus martensii
TGAACATTATTACAACTTTTAATTAATTGAAAGTGTAGAATTTGAAACCAACTAATTTCATTCTTAACAAATTAAAGAAAAGAAAACTGACAAACTGGCATCTTTAATCAAGCTAAAACACAAATAATTTACAAAATTTTTAATTTGAAAGTTCCCTGAGTACAAAAGCACTAAATTTCCATTTTACTGGTTAGATGAAAAAATCCTACACTAAAAAAATACATTTTTTTGTGTAGGATTTATTATTATTAGACTATGTAATTTTCTAAAAAATATTCAACAAAAGCCATTGGATTGGATACACACTATAATTTTCTTTGAATATATGGTCAAATATCCCTCACCACCTTCATATATTCCCATAATTATCAATATTATTGATATATTGAAAAATAGCTATATATGTAGGTGGGCAAGAAGTCCCTTTACATGTTAATAGCATAGTACAGTTAGACATGTAGATGAACATTGTTATGAATACAAAACAATATATTTTTTAAATTTCAACATTTATTTTGAATAACAATGTCTGGTTAACATCAACATTTATTGTGAATAACATATTAACATTGTAACAAAGGTTCAAGGTTCATTGATCAACAATGTCAGTATGCACTCCTCCATGTTCGATGCAAAGGTTGATGCGTCACCATGTTCTTGTGTGTATCTGCTGCAGCATATCAGGGGTGATCCTTTCAAATGCCATGTGAACTCCATCTTTCAGTTGATCATTGTTCACGTATCGTCGTTTACGAACGTCTTCTTTTATTATGCCCTACAGTGCATTGTCCGGTGTGGTGAGGTCTGGGTTTCGTGAAGGTCATCGCAACGGTGCTGGAAGGTCTCGTGATCCACGTCCAATCCAGCGGTTTGGAAACAATTTATTTAGCGGTTTGTGGACACTCACAGCAAAATATGATGGAGCGCCGTCTTGTTGAAGTGTAACGATGTCAGCTATTCCTCTTGCTGTTAATTCTGGATGCAACCATGTGTTAATCATGTGAAGATAGATGTGCTGGTTCACAGGACCATCAAAGAAATATGATCCAAGCAGATGGTCTACTGTTATCCCTGCCCAAATCACAACATGCAGCGAATTGCATTCGATTTCCTCATAAAAGTGCGAATTGTCTTTTGCCCCCCAAAAAAAAAAAAAAAAAAAAAAAAAAAATAAAAGTGCGAATTGTCTTTTGCCCCCCCAAAAAAAAAAAAAAAAAAAAAGACATTATGATTTCGTAGCTGCGATAAATCGCACACTCATCGGAGAACATAACTTTTTTTGATCACTTGCATGCAGGAAGCATGCGAGCATCATTTCACATGCATGCACACATTGCTCCAAGTCACGATTATTCAACTCATTCACTGAGGATGGCCATAAACATGAAACGTTCAAGTCTTTCCACATGTGGTCTCACATAGTCGATCACGGGATGCCTAATTCTGCAGACTGCTTATGGGTTGACTTCATCGGCGATCATTCAATTGATTCTGCCACAACAGCACAAGTTTCGGTGCGAGTCATAGGCCTTCCACTACATGGTGCATCAAGAACACTTCCCATTGCAAAGGTTTTCTTCTCCCATGCGAATAACGTTGGTCGTGATGGCCACAGTTTTCCAAATGGCACAGCAAAGTCCCTCAAAATGTCTGTCATTGTCTTCTTTGTGTTCTGATATTCGTGAACCCACACAGAAGCCACCAACACTCCTCATCAGTGAAAGCACTTGTGTCCACCACGGTTTAACTCTCTCGACTGAATGCAGTGGACCATGTTTTTCTGCCATGTTCTTCCCACACTAACCAAAATGAATGTGACATGCACAGAACTCAGCTTATGGTGGGAAATTCTTATCTCAACAACCTGTAACACAACAATAATGTTAATAATAAATAATAATGAAGAGTCAATCTGCTCAATAATAGTAAAAAAATATACTGTTTTTGTATTGACGATAATGTTTATCTACATGTTTAACTCTACTATGCTATTAACATGTAAAGGGACTTCTTGACCACTTGCAGATTAGAAAGGGGAATTTTCAGTTTCATCATCTTAATTAAATAAATTTCACAGTGCCAACAACAATTTTATTTAAAAATAAAAAATTTTTTGTGCAGTTTATTGAAATTTATTTAAGTTTTATATAGTTATATAAATTATTATTTTGTTATTATGTGCAGTGGGTGATTGGTTAACGAACATAATCTGTTCCAAGACAATGTTCGTTAACTGATCATAGATTAACCAAAAGTTTTTTATAGGAATTTGATTAATTCATTCTGGAGAGACAAAAGAAAATTAGTAAGAAATTATATAATTTTTTATTTAATTTATTTATATGTAATAACAATAATATATACATATATAGACTTGCATTTTAATCTATTATGTTTATTTTCCGTTAAAGATTCTGTCCAATTTTGATTGCTTTTCTTTCTTCTTCAGGATTTTTCGGAAGTGATTAATAGCATTGTTGTGATAGAGATCCCCAAGCCTATTGACCTCAACCTGGTATGGGTGCCATCAAGCACCAAAAAAATTGTAAAATCTCTCTCTACCTTCTTTAATAAATCTTTGATCTAAAATATTATAAAATCCCTCTCTTACCTTCTTAATAAATCTTTGATGAAACCAAGCCTATTGACCTTAACCTGGTATGGATGCCATTCTAACACCAAAAGTCTAAAATCTCTCTCTTACCTTCTTTAATAAATCTTTGATTTGTTTTAATAAATCTCTCTTTTACCTTCTTTAATAAATCTTTGATTTGTTTAAGTTGTCTCCGAGTTCATTTTTATTGGGTAAAACTACTGTTCCCCATCCTTACCAATAAGTACAAGAATGTCCAAGGCCTAAGCCTGTCATTCTGTTAGGCTAGTTAAGCCAGCATATCCTCATGAGATATTTTTATCTGGCGGTGGCCACTTATAGAGCTCATCACAGGCTGGCCAACACCATGATGGGGTCAATGGACCAGTCTACCGGATGGTTGAAGAATGAGGTTCAACGGGCCGAGCCCAGACACCTCCTGAAAAATTGGAGGAGTGAGACCTGGATCCTCCAGGATGGTAAGCCACAGCTTTACCACATGGCCATCCGGCCCACCTGTCAAGGCTGTCATTCCGTCAATCCACAGGTTACACAATTTGTTATGTGAAGTGTTCGTTATCCAAACATAAAAATCTTTTGCAAAAGTGTTTGTTATCCGATTTGTTCGTTAACCAATCACCCACTGTATAATCTTTCTCTGAGATATATTAGTAATAGTAATAAAGCAGATAAACATGTATGAAGATATTTACAGATCAAATCCATTCAAAACATTATCAGATATACACTGACGGAAAAAAAAATCCCAACACCAAGAAAAAATTATTGTAGAGTAATGAAATTTGGACAATGCATTTGTGTAGTTAACATGTTTAATTGATTAAATTTTCAAGATCACAGGTTAATTTAAGCTCAAGAAAATGCATTTCAAATGTGAAATGCTGTTGCATTAATAGCCGGTGTAACCTCCAGAATTTTGAATGCAAGCCTGCAAACGTGCATGCATTGTGTCATACAGGTGCCGAATGTCACTTTGTGGTATGGAGTTCCATGCTTGTTGTACTTGTTCTGTCAATACTGGGACGGTCTGTGCTGGCTGTGGATGATGCTGGAGTTGTCGTCCAATGATATCCCATACGTGCTCAATTGGAGACAGATCTGGTGATCTCGCAGGCCAAGGTAACATGTCGACACTCTGTAGAGCACGTTGCGTTACAACAGCGGTATGAGGGCGAGCGTTATCCTGTTGGAAAATTCCCCCTTGAATGCTGTTCATGAATGGCAGAACTACAGGTTGAATTACCAGACTGACGTACAAATTTGCAGTCAGTGTGTTTGGGATAACCACAAGAGTGCTCCTGCTGTCATAGGAAATTGCTCCCCAGACCATGACTCCAGGTGTAGGTCCAGTGTGTCTAGGCCGTAGACAGTTTGGTTGCAGGCGTTCCCCTGGCCTCCTTCTGACCAACACACGGCTATCACTGGCACAAAGGCAGAACCTGCTTTCATCAGAAAACACAACAGATCTCCACTCCGTCCTCCAATGAGCTCTGGTTTGACACCACTGGAGTCGCAAACGGCAATGGCTTGGAGTCAGTGGAATGCACGCTACAGGGCGCCTAGCTCGGAGCTGTCCTTCAAGTAACCGATTTCTAACAGTTCGTTGTGTCACTGTGGTACCAACTGCAGCTCGAATTTCTGTCGCAGATGCAGTACGATGTGCCACAGCCATACGCCGAATAAGACGGTCTTCCCTCTCAGTAGTTCCACGTGGCCGCCCGGAACCCGGTCTTCTTGAAGCAGTACCTTCATTTGACCACTGCTCCCAACAATCATGCACAGTGGATACATTCCGGCCAAGTCTTTCTGCAATATTGCGGAAAGAAAATCCACCTTCTCGTAGCCCTATTACACGACCTCGTTCAAACTCGGTGAGCTGTTGATAGTGGCTTCTTCGTCTTCTTAAAGGCATTCTTGGCTAACATCAGCTCAATACGTCAAATTTCAAGGATAAATAACGCTCACAAACTTTACAGCATGCATTTAAAGCAAACCTGATTTGCAAATTCCGAGTGGAGCTACTAGCGCCACACTTATGCGAAAAGCGCGAAATTTGAATCGATGTCATCTTTCAGATGTATAAACACGCCTACCAAATTTTGTTTATCTAACACAAGTCTTTCTTGGTGTTGGATTTTTTTTTCCGTCAGTGTATTTCATATACAGCAGACTCCTGATTTTCTGGGATTGAAGATTGACAAAGGATAATCTGCAATCAAAAGTGATTGCAATTATCAATGTTTTACCTTAGATGTACTATCTGAAAGATTTTTAAATGTTCCAGATTAATTTCTTTATTATATCTTAAATAACTGCCAATAAAAATTAGAATTACAGGTAGGCCTTGATTAGTGCGAGTTCGAATAATGCAATTTCGATTAGTGCAACTTTTTTTCGATTTGCTCTTTTGGTTTCGATTTGGTGGTTGGTTTGATGGTGGTATGAGACGCAATTCCTGGTGTTATTAATTTAGATGAACAACAATGAAAAATATGAAAATAAATATTTCTTAAACAGTTAGTGTTAAGTTAGTATCTGAAAATAAATATTTTTTAAACAGTTAGTGTTAAGTTTATTGTGGTTAACATCGTGAAGGTTGGCTAATGGCCGGAATCTCACAAAGCAAGAACCTTCGTGAAACTTAGCTAATGGCCGGAATCTCACAAAGCAAGAACCAATTTTACTATGAACTTAGCTAATGGTCAGAATCTCACAAAGCAAGAACCAATTACCATAGTGGTTTTAGCTAATGGCCAGAATATCACAAAGCAAGAACCAATTACGATATTTTACATAGAGTTAATACTTCGAAGCTAATAGACGGAATCTCAAAAAGCAAGAACCAATTACCATATTTTACATATAGTTACAGTTAGTGTTAAGTTTATTGTAGTTATTCATTGTGAAGTTAGCTAAAGCTAATGCCGGAATCTCACAAAAGCCAATTACCATATTTTACATATAGTTAATTTGGAATCTCACAAGGCAAGAACCAATTACCATATTTTCCATAGAGTTAAGAATCTCACAAAGCAAGAACCAATCACCATATTTTCCATAGAGTTAATTTGTGTTAAGTTTATTGTAGTTATTCATTGTGAAGTTAGCTAATGGCCGGTTAAGTTAGTATTGTGGTTATTCATCGTGAGGTTAGCTAATGGCCGGATTCATAAAGCGAGAACCAATTACCATATTTTACATATAGTTAATACTTCGAATAGTGCATTCGTGAACCAATTATTCGTATTAATTGAGGCCAACTGGCAAGAATCAACGTTAATGATGATGAGTTCGAGAGTCTCATATATTTAAAAGTTTAAAATTACAAATATTGCAGTAATTCCTTGTTGCAAAAACAATTTAATTTTTTTATTTTCTTTTTCAATAAATTTTAGAACATTTGGATATATGTAGATATATAATTTATTTTTTAATATTAAATACATGTCCATAATTTTGATATTTTAAAATATTTTGCAGATTATCTGGGATATTTCATTTTCTGACTACTCTGGATAATCAGAAGCATACTGTATCTCAGTTTTGCTAAATTCATCTTTATTTCTATTTATCAGCACAGAAATTGAAATTTTTTTCAATAAAAAGCAAACTTTTAGCATTTTTTTTTTAAATCCTATATAAAGTATAATTGATTGATCTGAAAAATTATTATAAATTACATAATCTGAAAATTATAATGATATATAATATAAATTAATGCATTTTTTTTGTCATAAAGTTAGGAATAACTTGCCTTGATAATTAGCATTAATTATCAAGGCACATTTGTATAATTTAGCACTTGTATAAAAATAGAAATAAAAAAACTCAACTAGTTTATAAATTTCTATATAGACCCTAAGTAAATTCACATATAAATTTTTATTTAGGTCCTAAGCAAAAGCTGCTGAATTCTTTATTTTAGCACTTGATTAAAATTACATATATAAAGCATTATATCAAGTGAACATATCTATTATAAATTTAATTAAAAAAAAAACAAGTACAATAAATGCTCTTATATTTATGGAAGATTTATGTTTCTCAAAGTGTTATGTAAATTGAATTTTCTATATTTCAGATTTATGTAAATTAAATTATTAATTAATTATTATAGTGAAAATTAATGTTTTATATGTTTTACATAGATCACCTATAAGACAGGAGATGCATAATTATCAAAATACAATTAATTATACACAGTACTAGCAAACCTGTGCCCAAACTTTCCAGGAATCTGCAGGTTTAAATGTAATAATAAATTAATTTTATGATAATTTTTCAACTTCCCACTTAATAATATAAAATTAATTCGCAGTTACATCTGTACAAAATACAACAGACTAATAATTCTTGTTCAATTACTTTGTTCGTTTATGACTTACTATGAATCAATGTATCACTCATCAATGTAATTTCTCTCTCGAGAAGAATCCAATTCCCTTATTTTGTTCTGCTATACTCTTGCAGATTCTTATGTCATCTGTGACATTAGTGTAGCTACAGTGGTGCTAGTGGTGCCAGCAAACCAGAGCCCACATTTGAAAGGGTAGCAATCCTGATTATTAATAGCTTGCTTACCTTACTTAAAAACACATTTTTATTTGTAGATTCATGTGCAGCTACTATTGTTTTAGTTGTAAGCAAAATAAAACTTTCCTGGGGCTCATTTTATATCCTGCACCAAGGCCCACAAAACTCTAGCTATGCCACTGATCTATGACATCTTGCACTTGTTATGAATAATCCATGTTTTGCTATGGGTGAATTTTCCTACTCTAATAATTGTAAATAATATAAATAAAATATATGAATAACAACATATATGATCTCTGTGATGGTTACAGTGAAGTCAAATTTAAGTCACTGAAGCAGACTGCAGTTTTATGATGTTTTTTGATCCATTTGTTTTATATAAAAATCAATTTAAGTTGAGAAGTTTTTGGTATTAATTCTTAAAAATCAAAAGGATTTATTTCTTATAGCTTGATACTCATGCTTTGTTATGGAATTCAACTACTTTAAATACATTTTGACTCCAATAAACTATCCTTTGATTGCAATGAACAATTTAAATTTAAGAAAGGATTATTTTTCACTTTTTAATGCATTTTGTCTCCACTATTTTTTAAAGGGTTATTTTTATTTTTTAAAAGATTCTTAGCTACATTGTTTCGTTTTTTAAGATATAGATAAGCCTACAAAAGACTGTTATAGGATCAAGAGAGAAACATCCTCTATCAAATAAAAAGAATACACCTTTTTATCCCTTAATTTTAAAAATTGTTAAAACACACTAAAAATTTAAAAAAAACACCTATATGCCAAAAAAGAATGTTATAATTCAGCAAACACAGAGATATGAAGGTTTGTATAATTCATCCCTTTAGTGGTTGATTAGGGCAAAATCCTGAATTATGATTTTAAGCATTTGTGTAGGTAAATCTTTTTCAGCAAAAACTAAGTCAATAACTTATTGACCTTAAGAGATATTGAGGAATCTGTGAAAACAACTTTTCATCTCCTTAAGGGTGAAATTTCAAAAAAAATCCCTTCTTAATGCTTGCATCATGAAAGGAATATACTTTCAAAATTTCACATTTATAGGCCCAGGAGTTTGGGCTGGGCATTGATGAGTCAATCAATCAGGACATTTGTTGTTATATAAATATAGATACACAATAGTATTGTATTATATTTCTAATGGTAATATTATGTATGATAATGCTACTGATAACAATGCTATTGATAGTTTCTTAACTGATCATAGCAATGTTATAACCATTGCTGAATACTACTGTGTAAAATTTAAATGTTACTGTATATTAAATTATAATTTAAGAAATATTTTGGATTAAATTTATAAAAAATCACATTTACATAAAATCAGATTTATGTAAGTTCAGAAGTATTCATTGCTTTATTTTTAAAGGGTAAATGAATTTGATAAAGTATGCTATAATCAACTTAAATTTATCATAAAAAAAGCACTGTAGCTGTTCAGGATAAAGAACAAAGCCGACAGACCCAACGTGAGTGATTTATCACTCCGCCACAATAACACGTGATCTACTTTCGAGCAATTACAGATTTTACAATGTCAATAACAGATACGTTATATTTTAAAATTATATTATTATTTTTATATTATATATTATACATCATTTTTAATTTATTAGTGTTACGTGTTTATTTACGTATTTGTATTAATGTTTTATTAATCTATTTTCTCAGAATATATTCGGATTAAATCAAAATAATTCAAATCTGAAGATAGTTAACAGAAAACAATGCTGGCTTCATTTTTCTTTCGTACAATTTGCTGTTCCAAGGCAAAAAAATCACACTGGATTATTTTGTTGGTGGAAGCACATACATCTGTGAATGGAGTACGTCGGCTTTGTTCTTTATCGTGAACGGAGTATAATAATATAAATAAGTAAAACTATTATGGTTAGAGTTTTACATTATTTATAAATGAAGAATATGTTGTGTAATATTTTTTATAAAAAAAATCATTTTTATATTTAAAACATTTTATTTTGAGATCAAAAATATATTCCATTTAAATATTTTATAATAGAATCTATCCCCTCAATAAAGTACATAAAATTAAGAAATTTAGTAATCTCCTCAAGTGTATATTTAAGAAATATAAACATATTTGTATTTTTTTTTTACAAAAATATTTGAAATTTTATATATAAGTACAGAGTCATTGTAAGCCATAAAACATAAAATGCATAAAAAATGAAAAAAATAATTATTACTTCATCATTATAAATTTTATATCCATTATTTACAGTTTCATTATATATAAATATTAAAATAAATCAATATTAATTCTTTAAAATATTTTTTTTTTTTTTTTTGTTGGAATTACATCGTATTTATCGATCAAATTATTCGGAGCGAAAGTTACCGATAATTTCAATTCAGACAAATAAATAGCAGTCGGGTTTATTAAAAAATTTTCAATAGGCAAATATTATACAAAGAAAAGGCACATTGCATATATGAAACTTGAAGACTAGTTAAGATGTTTTTACACCAACAGACACAGCAATTATGATGATGACAATAATTACAACTCCAATGATGATTAGTTTCAGCTATTTAAGAAAAATCTTGTTTAAGAAATATTTAAAATTTTAAATTTATTTTAAAATTATTGAAGCATTAATATTAATATAGTATTTCATTTTAACATAATACATGAAAACAAATTATTTTTAATTATCCTAATATATTTATAGTTTTACAATTGCTTTATTAAATCATTCAAGAATTTTAACATTAACAATATTGCACAAAAACTTATTTTCAAGCAACCAAAATTGAATCATCATTATCTATAACTATTTACTATTAATATACAGGAAAATTGCATCATGTCTTTATGTAATATATGGTGTCTCAAAAAAAATAATATCCAGTTAGTGTGAGTACAAATATATATTTAACTTTAATCAAGGTGTTTATTGATATATTTACAGATCTAATAGGATAAATTAACAAAAAGTAATGATTTATTGAGTAGATTAGTCTAATTTGGCATTATTGAATAATATTTTCATGTGTAACAAAAACAAAAAATATGTTAGTGATGGATTGATAGAGTTAGTACATTTTTTGGAACACCCTGTATTTATATTATCTGCATAAAACTTAAAATATTAATACAATTTAGAAAAATAATCTATATTTATCATCAATTATAAATGATAAATTAATTAAAATATATCAGTAAATATTAAAATTTATTATGTAATAAATTTTTTAACTATTTCAGATTGATGATATATAAATAATTCTTTCAAATCATAAATGTTATGTAAATTTTAAGCAAAAATGCTGAAGATATTTCTATAATTTATATATAGTTTTTGCATTTAATGCTCAGTAATTTATCACTCTTAGGGCTAAGATTGTAACAAATTATGGGCTATGCTAGATTATCAAATAGCACTAATTTTTAATTATAGGAAATTTAAAATAATATAAATTATACAAAAAAATATGATAAAGATTGCTTATAATATAACGTGTAATATAATATTTTGCTATTACCAGTAAAAGTTAATTAAAATATTAATGATTTTTAAGGCAATAAAATGAAGGCTTTGTTTTTTTTATATTTTTCCTTCATAATAGAGAAAATAAGGTTGAAAACTGTAGTAGTCTTAGAAAACCAGTAACCATATTTTGTATGAGCACTAACTCAAGAATGCATTATTATTTGTGAATAATACAGATAGTCATTGACTTACAATGGAGTTTGGTTTTGACACCTGCTATTTTAAGTCAAAACAGCTGGAAGTTGAAAAATGCCAAAAATTTATTTATTTTTTCCTCTGCTAATATATGCTAAGATACTATACATTATCTTAATAAACAAAGAACACAAAACTACAAGAATCAGATATAAAAAAAGGATGCTTTCCATATATTCTATTGGATGTAGAATATGAACATATTTAATTGCACTGACTTAATCAGAATTAATGGATTTCATCACTGTTGTAAGCATGAGTGATCATAAGTTGAGGTGGTTGTAAGTCAAGGAATACCAGTATATTAATTAAACTATATATCACACACAAGATTTGGCCTGATTGAATGGAAATGCTTCAGTTTTTCCAATCAGAGGATTAAATTAGGAACCCATCCTTGGAAAATTTATACAGACATCTCTGCCAGTTTCAATGATCCCCATCTTTTATAGTCCAGCAGATTTTAACAAGTGATGACTATCTTTGATAGGGGTTGAAGTGGCATATCTGTTTAATTATTAATGAATGATTGAGGATCGATATTAAAAAATTAATCATGGACATAACATCTATGAATTCTAAAGTGTCTTTTATTATAAAATAATTTAAATTTACTCATAAAGAAGAATATAATTGCTATGTAAAATTTTATAATTAAAGTTTACAATTAAATCATGTGTTTGTTTCATTGTGTTATTGAGCAATACAATAATGCTTAGATGAGAAAAATTATCAACTATCTCTTTTAATATCAAATTTAGGAAAGTAATCCTGAATTATAATACTAGGTCAATGGGAATTTTTGTTTCAGTTAAATTCATAATCTTAGGAATCTAACCCTGATATTAAATGAGAACCTACTGTACTAAAAATTTTGAAATCAAC
Source organism: Olivierus martensii (assembly GCA_000484575.1). Classification (NCBI taxonomy): domain Eukaryota; kingdom Metazoa; phylum Arthropoda; class Arachnida; order Scorpiones; family Buthidae; genus Olivierus; species Olivierus martensii. The sequence continues at coordinate 11,773 of AYEL01075774.1, forward strand.
TATATTTACAAGTTGTCCTTGACTTACAATCATTCAACTTATGATATTCCAATCTTACAATGACCTTTACAAGTGATTATCATGCCAAGAGGGAGGATTGGACCTTGCTAGGGGGTGATCAATCAGTCAAATATTAGGTGGGCTGTAAGTGTTTTTAAGCCCTTTAAGTCTGCAGGACCAGATGGTATTTTGCCAGTATTTTTACAACAGGGCATTGACATCCTGGCCTCTCCTTTATGCCATGTCTTTTGGGCCCATTTGGCTTTTGGTTGTATTCCATGATCCTGGAGGCAGGTAAGGGTTTCCTTTATACCTAAGTCTGGACATATTTCTTATATACCGAAGTTAAGTCTTTTCGTCCAATCAGCCTGACATCTTTCTTATTGAAGACAATGGAAAGGATGGTGGATAGATTAGGGATGGGGCTTTATTAAAGACTTCTCTTTGTCACAGTCCATTTGCCTATCAGTCTAGCAAATCAACTGAAAATGCTCTCCATGAGATTGTGTCACTCATTGAGAGAGAACTATTGGTTACAAGGAAATTACCTTAGGAGCATTTCTTGATATCCAAGGGGCTTTTGACTCAACTTCTTTTGAGCAAATTAGTCTTGCTGTTACCAGACATGGAGTCTGTTTAATGATTATTCGTTGGATTGCTCCATGCTGAAGCATAGAATTGTTTATAGCACACTCTTATGATAAGTTAAGATTCTCATAGACAGGGGTTGCCCGTAGGGGAGGAGTACTTTCTCTCCTTATTTGGTGCCTTGTGATGAATGAATTATTAACTACATTCAATGGGAAAGGTTTCTTCACTGTTGGATATGCTGATGACAGCCATCATTGTGATGGGAAAATTTCCCAGGATTATATCTGAGATGCTTCAAACACTCTCAATACAGTCTCTAAATGGTGTGATAGGATTGGACTATCTCTTAATCCAACTAAGACTGTCGTTATACCTTTTACACGAAGAAGACAATTGGTGGGGACTTAATGAATCATCATTCTTCAGCAAAAGATTACAGTTTTCTATCCAGGTCAAATATCTTGGTATTATTTTAAACAAGGGATTGACTTGGAATCCTCATGTTTATTGAAAAGGCCTGTAAAACCCAATGGGATTGTAGGAGCATTCTGAGTTAGACTAAAGGACTTAAACCTGGGCAGTTATACTATATATATACATACATACATACATACACACACCATGGTTGTGAGACCCATTATTACTTATGCTACCATTATTTGGTGGCAAAGAGCTTTACCTAAGACTTACAGGACTTAACTTGAAAAGTTTCAAAAGTTGGCCTGCCTGAACATCACTAGGGCTATGAAGGCTGCTCCTACTGCTGCTCTTGAGTCCTCTTGGGCTGTTCCTTTGCATTTGTTTGTTGGGGCAAGTGTCCGGGAAGGTTATTATAGGCTCCATTTTTGTGGGAGAGGAATTTCTTGGACCCACAAAGTGAAGCATTTAGCTTTTGAATGGGACAGGTTACACAGTAACATTCTCAAGATGGTTAAAGATTACAAGGTGCCTAGATTTAACTTCAGACCCTTCATTGTTGTTTTTCCTAGTTTGGAGGATTGGGAAGGGGAATTTTGGTGCAGTATATCAAGGGTGGTTTGATCTGGTATACAGATGATTCTAAAACCACCACTAGTGTTGGGGCAGGGGTTTACTATGAGGGAAGAGGAATGTCTTATTCCTATTCCCTCAGATGGTTTGCTACTGTCTTTTCAGGCAGAAATTTATGCTAGTTGAATTAATTATAATGGCTTTTCTTAGGCTTCTAACTAGTTATTGAAATAACTACAGCACTTTTTAGCAGTCCATAAAACTTTACTTTAATGTTAACCTTTGATTAATCATGTTTTCAGCTATTTATTAGCCATCTTCAACTCTTAAATGCTTAAATTAAATAGAACCAAAGATGTTCTAAAAATATCTAAACTCTTGCCATTATGATTCTATTTTGGAACAAAAGCTATATTTTAAAATATTGTTCTTTAAACTTTTTTAGTATTTAGAGTAGCTATTACTTATTATTTGGGATAAAATTCTAAAGTAAAAATATTAAAATTAATCAATACAATAATAATAAAAATTACAAATAAGAATATAAATAAAAAGTTAAATAGGTTAAAATATAAATAAAAATTTAAAAAGTCCTTTGCAAACTGATGTTTGCATTTTAGGCTTTAAATTAGTCTATTGAGTGCTATTAACTTAGGGCATATTTCCATGCCTCTGAGATTGCCTCTTTTTCTTTGTCGTTGATAATTACTAAACATGACAGTTTAATAAGAAAGACGCATTTATATGCCAGATATATTTATGATATTTTCATAGTATGGGAGAAAGAGGGCCATTCACAAGAACTACTGCAGCTATTTTGCAATGATGTGTATGGGCTGAAACTTAACATTGAACAAATTGAATAGAGTGAAATACATTTCCTAGACGTCAAAATTAAAATTATAGATAGTACCATTCAAACAACTGTCTACAAAAAGCCAGAAGCCACATTAGTGATAATCGTAAAATGGTCTAAAGATAAATGGACTTACAAAATAGCAGCATTAAGATCATATCTAAAGAAGGCTTTCTCCCACTGTAATAATGACAGACTGAGAAAGGAAGAAATAGAAAGAATAGCAACCATAGCGGAAAAACATAGATACGGCAGAAAATAAATAATGAAACTGAAGGGTGAACTGGAGAAGAAGTTAAAATCCAACAAGAATATAGAGCAAGAAGTAAGTAACAGACACACCACATCTTTAGACCAACGAACGACACCACAATATGAAGGAATACCAGATACTACGAGAGGCTTGAAACGATTAAAAAGATCCTGAAAAAAACAGGGACAAGGCCAGTCTTCAGAAGAGGAAAAACTGTATTCCAATCTATGAAGAATACTAAAGACAATTATAGCTTGGGGCAGTCAACAGGGATATATAGCATACCTTTAGACAATTATGACACGGGCACCACAGAGGTGTACATTGGTGCTACACGAAGAAACCTCAATGATAGAATAGAGGAACGTAGATGGGACATTCTGTAAGGAAATTTAACAGCAGCACTGGCAAGACATGCATACAAGAACAACATAAATGTTAATGGAAAGAAGCAAGGGTCATACAAAAAGTCGCAGATCCAGTCAAAATAAGTACAGCAGAAAAAAGTAAACATTTATAGGAGAGTCAAACGAGAAGTAATTATCAACGACAAAGAAAAAGAGGCAATCTCAGAGGCATGGAAATATGCCCTAAGTTAATAGCACTCAATAGACTAATTTAAAGCCTAAAATGCAAACATCAGTTTGCAAAGGACTTTTTAAATTTTTATTTATATTCTTATTTATAATTTTTATTATTATTGTATTGATTAATTTTAATATTTTTACTTTAGAATTTTATCCCAGGTAATAAGTAATAGCTACTCTAAATACTAAAAAAAGTTTAAAGAACAATATTTTAAAATATAGCTTTTGTTCCAAAATAGAATCATAATGGCAAGAGTTTAGATATTCTTAGAACACCTTTGGTTCTATTTAATTTAAGCATTTAAGAGTTGAAGATAGCTAATAAATAGCTGAAAACGTTACTCTAATGTTAAACTTTATTAATCAAAGTTTTATGGACTGCTAAAAAGTGCTGTAGTTATTTCAATAATTAGAAATTTATGCAATTTCTGCATGTGTTAAAATTAACCTTGATAGAATATATGTCAATAAACACATCTTATTTAATAGTCAGGTTGCTCTTAAAATACTTAATAGCTCCCACTTTACTTCTAAGCTTGTATGGGATTGTCATCTTCTCATTGAGGAACTGGCTACCAGGAACAGGATGCAACTTGTTTGGGTGCAAGGGCACAAAGGAAATGATGACAATGAGGTTGCTGATGGGCTTGCCAAAGAAGGGCTTCTCTTCCCTTTACTGGACCTGAGCCTGCCCTGGGCATCAGATCTGATGCATTTGGGTGGGTTTGTCAGGGATTGGTTGACAGTTCAGCATCTCATTTACTGGAGGACTATGCCTAGTCTTAGGCAGGTGAAAGCTCTCAGTTTAGGATCTTCTGTACAGAGAACTAAAGAATTGCTTTCACTGAATAAAAATGAAGTTAGGATTATTATAGGGCTCCTACAGTACAGGGCACTGTCATCTTAGTAGGCTATCTTCATTTAATTGAGATTGTTACTAGCTTCACTTGTAGAAGCTGTCAGGATGAGGATGACCTTTTCACATTTTATGTGAATGTATGGACCTTTCATGGCTAAGGTAGGATCTTTTTGAGTTACATTTTCCTGCACCAGATCTTTTTACAGTCCCATTGAAGAAGATACTCGTTCGTGATTAAGACAGGACTTCTGGGATGATCCTGTTAGGGATGCACAATAGACCACTGGTAGTCGCGAGGCTAGAACTGTGTAATGCCCCCTTTCCTACATCTACATGACCCTTACAATATTCTGAATTTGGCTATTTTCATATAATATTGGCTAGAAACATTTTTTTGTTTTATTGAAAATTAGTAAAGCAATTGGTTTATTATTTTGGGGTCTAGGTTCAATTCTGAATGATTTTATACCTTGGAGGTCCAGTTTAATTTCATATTACATTTAATTCTGTTTTTACATGATAGATACATTCTCGAAGAATGTATGTAAAAAAAGTTTGTGTAGAAAAATATACTGTATCTATGAGAAAACAAAAGATTGGTTCCAGATCTTTAAAAAAAAAAAAATATATTCACCAAAAATAATATGAGAAGCCATATGAAAAATCATGTTAGAATCCTATTATTTTTACATGCTTGCACTTTTTATTTCTTAAAGATTGCATATGTATATAAAAATATATAAAATAAATTATTTAAAAAAAAAAAAAATAAGGTACAATTTTACATTACTGCCATATGAACGAAAATAGTATTGATCAAAAGATAAGTAGAGAAAACTTTCCAGAAGGACTGCACTTCTATATTGGTGCAAACTTCAAGAAAATGAATGATGAAATTATATTTCTCCACACACAGTATCAAAACCAATACACACTGCCATTTTGAGAATTTGTTTTGAAATCTGAGATATAGTAGTTTTTTGAATGAACTCGAATTGGTAATTCTATTTTGTTAATGTTTTAACCATCAGTCTGTGAGAGGCTTAATTCTTCAATGATCAAAAGTTTTTTCAAGTTTTCAAAATGGTGGCATGCATTGGTTTAGGTACTGCATGTGGAGAAATACTATAATTTTATTGTTCATTTTCTCAAAGTCTGTATCAGATAGAAGTGCAAATCCTTTTGAAAAGTTCTCTCTACTTGTTGTCATCTTTGAATTGGTACTATTTTCATTCATATGGTGCTAATGTAAAAACATACCAAAAATAACATTACTTATTAATAATCACAAAAATTATGCAAAGTAATGAGTTACACATAACAAGATTTTGATTTTAACTTTAATGGTATAAAAAATTTAATAAAACATCAAAAAGTTACTTTTCACTTTAAACACCAAACTCAAAATGCAACAAAACAAATTCCCTATTGAAGTTAAATATATAATTAGAGGAATTCCTCAGAAATTTCTTTTCTAATTGGAATCAAAAGCAACAACATGAAGTGAATAATGTGAAGCAGGCTCTGCATTCACTGTAATACAAAAAAATTTTTCTTCTTAGAGTTTGGATTGTGTTAAATCAAAAATCATGTAAAAAGAATGAATTTTTTTTTTAATTCATGTTAAATTAAAATCATGTAAAAAAAAAAAAAAAAAAAAATTTTTTTTTTAATTCATGTTAAATTAAAATCGTGAAAAAAAAAATTGTATAAAAACAGAACTCAGTATATTTTATAATCTTGAGGATCCAGATCAAATCTGGATGATTATACTATCTTAAAGGATTCAGTGTTCCAATATCTATTACTACTACTAAAATTATTACCATTACAGATAATTTCAGACTTATGATGGGGTTGTTAAATATAATCCCATAGCAAATCAGGGAGAACTTGTACTTACAGTTAAAGCTACTGTACTAAAAAAATTTTTTATGAAAATTCAATTTTTCAAAATTTTAAATTATTTGTGGTATAATTCACATTTTTTATTAATTTTATTAATTTTTATAATTATATAAACTTAGAGTTTTGACAAGAAAATTTTGAAATCATTTTGTTATAAATCAGATAAGTTTCAATTTATAAATTTAATTCCTAAATTTTCTTTCTGTTAATTGTATATATTATAATTAAAATATAACAGCAAAAGTTCAAGCAAAAGATTGATATATTTATTTGCTAAAGCTCTTTCAGCATAAAAAAGCCATCTTTATTAGGAGCAAGTAAAATAATTAAAAATAGCTGAATACAAATTTGTAATTCTTTTAATGGTTCTTACTGAAGATGGCTTTTTTAAGCTGAAAGATCTTTTGCAAATAAATATATCAATTTTTTGCTTGAACTTGTGCTGTTCTATTTTAATTATCTTATAAGAAGAAACAGAAAGTTTTTGAACTTTATTTGAAGTAAAAGTAGCATATATTATAGTATTATTAATATAAATTATTCTATTAATAGTATAAAATACTATAATTATATGGATTCTAAAAGGTGAAATAAATTATTATTGGAATATAACAATAAAAATAAGAGCATAAATCATAGTCTGAATACAAATTCATTATTAAATAAAATTAAAAAGATAGGAATTACAGAGAATTATTGCAAAAATTATTTTGACAAATTTTGAAAACTAACAATGAAATTATTAGGATATTCTGATATTTGTAAGTTTATGTTGTACTAAATAATCAAAGTTTATGTGGACTGAAACCCAGAATAATGGCTGAGCATTAAGAAATGACTAGATTAACTAAAGTAATTTGTGAAAGTATTTGTCAGTCATTTAACAATTTAATAAAGTGTGTTCAAGTTACAAACATTGTTTTCAAATTTAAAAAAATTGTAAAAGAATTTTAATTATTATTATAGCAAAATAGTCTAGCAACAAATGTATTGTAAAACTACATAATTATTTAGTGTGTGATCACAATATTTCAAGATAAAGAGTTTCTATTAAAAATATTCATGCTATAATTGAAAATTTATATTCAAAATTCTGAAATAAAAACTTATTGGTCCAAATAATAATATAAATTATGCAATACACTATATTCAATGGTTTCATATTTCTGAATTTAGTTAAGAATAGATTTCATGATTATGAGCAAACTCATGAACAAATTATGTTCTAAGTTTGAGGAATACTTAGAAAAAATACAAAAAAAGAGAGAATAAACAAAGCTTAAAATTATTCCAAGACAGATAAAACACAACATGTTTCAATTGAAACACCTAAATCTAGTCTGAAAAAGGAAAATAAATTTAATTATAACACAACACATCTAATACATGAGACAGTTTTTTCTTTTTATTTCTTTTAGGCTTCAAATAATTCTTAATAACTAATTGAAAGTTAGCATTTATTGAGTTCACAAGTTTGACAACAAAGCATTGATGGTTAGATACTGGAATTTATACACTGACGGAAAAAAAAATCCCAACACAAAGAAAAAATTATTGTAGAGTAATGAAATTTGGACAATGCATTTGTGTAGTTAACATGTTTAATTGATTAAATTTTCAAGATCA
>AYEL01075776.1:0-53176 GCA_000484575.1 Olivierus martensii
AATCAACTCTTGAAGAAAAAGAACTGGCGAAAATTTTATTTGAAAACTTATCAAATATATTATCAGAGTATACATCTGTAGAATGTACAGGTTAGATAGTCTAATATAAAGTAAAATGAAATTGAATTTTGAATAAAAGTTGTTTATTTATTCGATACATTTATTTAAAACAGTTCTCGATTTACATCGATGTCCGCTATCATCAAATGTCTCACAATCAGAATGTTCCTGTTCCCAAGTAGTCATCTATTCTAATGAAGATTCCAATTTCCATTATACTACCGAAGAGGAAAAAGAGACGATAAGAATTCCATTTACAAGAAAAGAATAAATTGTAGATTTACATAATATGTAAATCTACAATTTTCTCAAAACGTTCGTTTTTGACACAAGTCAAAAACGAACGTTTTGAGAAAATTGGAAAAACTACGAAATCAGCTTAACTAAAAACCATTATATAACTAATAGTTTTTCAAAAATTTGTAATCTTTTGAAACCATTTTTTAGGAAATGGTTTCAAAAGATGATGCAGGATTGCTTCCCAATGGTGCCAACACAAAAATGAAAGTTTTTGACTTGCGTCACTTTAGAAATACGTGTGCGATATATCCGATATATTCAGATCTCTAATATTGTATTCTTGGGGTCAGCCAGAATAGCAGATAATCGTTGCCAATTTTCTAACGTTAAGCAAGCATGTTTTGAATTTTTATGTACAGATTCTCTCACATGTATTAATTGTCCTGATGAAATAAGATTTATCAAGTGCGCAAGATGTCGATTTATCTTATGTCTGAAATGTTTTTATTTTGATTATCATAGTATTGTCTGTAAAAAATAAATTCAACATGTTTTTTCCTTTAATATATTTTTTCCTTCTTTTTATTGTCACATAAAAGCTCGGAGAACAAGGCGGGTGGGCTATACCCTCCATATTAACAGGGTAGAAGATTATTTTCACGTGCAATAAAGTCACATTGCGAGCGTAAAATAGTCTGTAAATAAAGCTACATTAATAAATTATAAAACAGAACTTTAATTATAGTTAAGAAACTAAAAGAACTTAAAGAATAAATACCCTTGAGTGCACCAGTAATCGACGGAACTTATTCTCTTGACCGCTGGTCCGAAACTGACTGTTCCTCGGCTGCTTATGGCCATCTTCCGCTCTTCCGGGGTCGGCCGACTCTTCGCTCGGGCGACCTCGGAAGAGCGGGAAACGTTCACTGATTTGAATCCGTTCAAAACGGCCAATACATTCAAACGCATGGCCATTAGAATTAAAAAAAATTTTCGTAGCCAATGATTCTTGACACGATATATGCATCAGAAGTGGCTCGATGCCAAAAATCAGACTTCGGTTTCAAGAAAAACTCACGGTATAAATATATATACATATATTTATATATTTAAATTTTACATATATTTATAGAATATTGAACAGAATTTAAAAACTAAATTTCGAAGTTTAAAATCAAAACTTCCGATAAAAGTTCGAGAAATGAGCTGATAAAAGCTCATTGTTTTGCTGTAAAAGTCAAAATGACTAACAAGGCATGTTCCGAGAAAAGCGTGCCTTTTTCGGAACGTATCTTTACGCCGATTATAGAGGCGGTCGGCGGAAAGATAGGCTTTGATGGACCGCATCATGCCGCATTTTTCTCTTCCGCGTCATGAATGTAAGCCGAATTTGATTATTGATTAAGTGTTTTTTTTAAAAGCTCATTGTTTTGCTGTAAAAGTCAGAATGACTAACAAGGCATGTTCCGAGAAAAGCGTGTTTTTTTAGAAACGTATCTTTACGCCGATTATAGCGGCGGTCGGCGGAAAGATAGGCTTTGATGGACCGCCTCACGCCGCATTTTTCTCTTCCGCGTCATGAATGTAAGCCGAATTTGATTATTGATTAAGCGTTTATATTTGAATTATACCTCTTAATAATCGACAGATCAAACTATCTATCGATGATCAAACTATCTATCAATACTATCTTTATTTATAAAGTTTGGTTCCTTTTTGTTTTTACCCGGTTCGCAAGCTCCCCTTGTAAGTGAAAAACAGTATCATTTTTATAAGTCGCATTAATCGAATATCGCATTATTCGAACTTGCACTAATCAGGCCTACTGTACTGTATTTTTCCAGTTTTATTTTTTTTATTACGCGATTAATATGGAGGTTTTAGTTCGGAACTTTTTCCTCTGAATATGAGGGTTGGTGCGAGGATTGGTTCGAGGCGGGCGTGTCCGCCGGGCGGTCCGGTGTCCGTATGGGGTCCCATCGCAGACTCTAGGGACGGATTTGGGCACCGCCAGCAGTCCCGGTTCCGTGTAGGGACCTGCGAATGAGACCCTAATGACGGACGCGACAACCATCAAATGGTACGAGGGTCGGCCGGATTGGCCGCGTGGAAACGCTTCGGCTTTCCACTCTGGAGAACCCGGGTTCGAGTCTCGGGTCCCACCCCTTGAAAATATTTATCATGGGGTCCGGGCCCGGCCCGTCGATCCCCGTCCTCCACAATCCGGCTGACCCCTCCGCAGGGGTGGGCAGCCTGTGGAAGGGCTTGTTTCGCCCCGCCACATAGTATTCTACCTGAATGGAATGTGGCGTCATCTGTTGACAAAAAAAAAAAAATGGTACGAGGTGACCCCTTTAGTCGCCTTTTACGACACGCGGTGTCAGATGGTGGGTATTGTCAGACGGTGGGTATATTCTAACCCCCATACCCACAGGGGGATTTTTCCAGTTTCTTTGCAATATTCTTTTATATTTACAAAATAAAACAAAACTTCCTTAGATGTCAATTTTAGAAAAATTTTTAATATCTTCAAAAATTTTTAATTTAAAAGTTTTATGCTAAAATCATCGATGTTTATATAAATATCGATGAATAAAAAATATTTAAAACGATGGTAGAGAATAAAAATAGCTTGGCTAATTACATTAGCCAATATGTCATATCTATAATATTAATTAATAAAAAGCCTTAGTTTTGATTTTAAATTAAAAATTCATAAAAAATAAACATTAAATTTTTTTGACTAACAAAAAAGTTTTTTTCTAGTTTCGATAAAGTACAATATATCATAATAAAAATGATAAGCCGGCAAAATGATGCGTGGAAATGTGCTGTGTTTCTATCCTGGAGGATCCAGATTCAATTCCCGAATCCCACGTTTCTAAAAGTCTATCAGAAGAGTCCAGATCAGATTCGTTGGACTCAGGGCCGGATTTACTAATAGACCGGAAAAGTTTTTTTCTAGTTTCGATAAAGTACAATATATCGTAATATGATATCATAATAAAAATGATAAGCCGGCAAAATGATGCGTGGAAATGTGCTGTGTTTCTATCCTGGAGGATCCAGATTCAATTCCCGAAACCCATGTTTCTAAAAGTCTCTATCAGAAGAGTCCAGATCAGATTCGTTGGACTCAGGGCCGGATTTACAAATAGACCGACTAGGCCGCGTCTCTAGGGCCCCAAAACTATCAATCAATATTCAACTTTTATAAACTTTTAATAAGAAAAAATGGGATTTTATTAAAGTGCTAGATAGAAAGTAAAATTTTAAAGGTTCCTTATAAGTTATAAGGAGCCTTTAAAATTAGACGCAGCTGATTTGAATTTTTAGGGGCCCCAAAGCCTTGCTCGTCCTAGGGCCCCTAAAAATGCAAATCCGGCTCTGGTTGGACTCTACCTGAAGGTTGACTCCTCTAGGAGTGTAGATGGCCCACGGTGTGGCATTGAAATGTCCCGCCGCTTCGTACTCGCTATATAGGGAGTGCATATACAGTCATACAGAGGAAAAATAATTTATTTTATATTGGTTTTCAACTTAAGATTACTTAATCTGCTTAAGACACCGTTCATATCTGTGATGGTATCATTCAAATGAAGGATAAGGTTCAACGAGCCGAGAACGTACAGACTAATTGTGATTTTAATTAGAGTATTCTTGGTCAGAATTATCTGCAGAGGGATCTAATGATTGAAACTTAGTGAAATATGATAGAAATATTTATCAGAACATATGGAAGAGCTCTCTGGAAAAACTAATTCCAAAATCACAGACAAGTGAACACTTCACAGAGATAATCTATGTGTTTAGCCTCACAATAGATCAATAGATTGAAAAGCATCGCCCATCTATTCACAAAAAAGAAAAACCCTTAGATATTCAATGTCACAACGGGACTGCCCACACTGATGTCATCGTCATCCTTTTTGTTTTATGTTACTTTCCAGCTAGAGATTCAATTAGTAGTAGAGTCAGCTGACGGATGGAATTTAACGGCCGTGCTTGGACCTTTCCTAAAAATCCTAGAGGTAAGATTGACATTAGATTTGGATCCTCTAAGTCATGACATCATCTTACAACGCGGCTATCCGAATGAGAATATCAATACATTCAGTAAATGACTCCAGTTCTCAGTCACTAATGATAACTAAATGGCCAGGCAGGCGGCCGGATGGCTGAGTGGTAACGCTGTCGGCGTGTCACGCAGGAGAACCCGGGTCTGGTCCTGGATTTTTTCGGGATACTGGGCCCGGCCCGGTGATCCCCGTCCTTCACCAGCCCCCTTCAGCGGGTGTGGGTGCGGCCCGTGGTTGGAACTGGTCCCGCCCCCTTAGTAATCACCCTGATTAGAAAGGGGGCGTAAAATATGCAAAAAAAATGGCCGGGCAAATTTAATCTTGCTACTTGGTAATCAATAATGATTTTTTTTGTCAACAGATGACGCCACACTCCATTCTGATAGCAGAGTAGAGACTTAACGAGTAGTAGCACTCGCCAAGCCGCCTTTGATGTTGTGCTCAAATGGCCGGGCAAATTTAATCTTGCCACTTGGTAATCAATAATGATTTTTTTTTGTCAACAGATGACGCAACACTCCATTCTGATAGAATACTATGCGGCGGGACGAAACAAGACCTTCCACAGGCTGCCCACCCCTGCGGAGGGGTCAGCCGGATTGTGCATGACGGGAATCGATGGGCCAGGCCCGGATCCTATGATAAATATTTTTAAGGGATGGGACCCGAGACTCGAACCCGGGTTCTCTAGAGTGGAAAGCCGAAGCATTTCCACGTGGCTAATCCGGCCAATCAATAATGAATAGGAAGTGTTATGGGAGAACTCAATTGGATTGTACAGGATTGAAATACAGGCCAAGTTCAACACTTCATATAAATTTTTAAACAAGTTAAACTCAGATTCGATCCATATCCTTTTGTATGGAAAGCCAAAGAGCTTCTACGGAGCCCATCTAACCGACTATATCAATACAGTCATCATAAGCTTAATCAGGTGAGCATAGTTTTGAGTGTCATATACTAAAAGAATAAATAGTTTTCATATAGCAAATTAATCGATACTTTACGATTATTCAATTAGATTATAAAATTACAAAATAGCTTACTATAATTTATTATATAATTAGATTATAAAATTACAAAATAGCTTACTATAATTTATTATATATTAAATATTTTAATAAATAGTAAATATATAAACTATATATACAATATTATATAATGTATAGCAATTTTTAAATTTATAGTTCATGTCGGCAGATGGCGCTAAATTTAGGCATCGAAATTTTCTGTTTATTGTAATTATTAATAAAGAATTTTGTAAAAACAGGTAAGAATAAGTTTAAATATTTTAAAATTATATTAAATTCTGCAAGTTAATTTGGATCATATTTAAATATGTTATTGTTAAAAATTATAATAGTTTCCTGATGTAATATGCATGATTTCAAATGACTGCATAGAGTTGAAATGACCAACTAATGAAATTTATTATTATTTAATTAATTTGGATCATAAATAAATATGTTATTGTTAAAAATTATAATAGTTTCCTGATGTAATATGTATGATTTCAAATGACTGCATAGAGTTGAAATGACCAACTAATGAAATTTATTATTATTTAGTTTAATTTATCTAATAAAGATAAATAATGATAATGATGTTACTAATAATGTATTTGCTTCATGTTAAATGCATTTTAAATAAGATCATTAAAATTAAAATGCCTAAAATTTACGTTAATTTGTTATTTTATGTATATATGCAAAATTATTTTTTACATATACAACTTAGTATTCATTATTTTTCTTTTGAGACATAATACCAATAACATAATTTAGTATTAAATGTCAATGCAACTTGGATCAAACATAAGCATAAGCAAAAGCTAAAACTACTAATTAAAGAAGAGCATAAGTTCATCTTGTCTACTCGTTATTTTTCTTTTGAGACATAATACCAATAACATAATTTAGTGTTAAATGTCAATGCAACTTGGATCAAGCATAAGCAAAAGCTAAAACTACTAATTAAAGAAGAGCATAAGTTCATCTTGTCTACTTCATGTCCATAAATAGCTGAATGATTGGTATTGTGCATGAATAGTATTATATTATCAGAAATGATTTTGCATAGTGATTTTTCTTCTAAAAAGGTTACATATAATAAAAAATCAACACAAGTAAATAGGGATTTAAAAGAAAATCAGTTATGCAAGATTCTATATCATACAACTAATTAGAAACATGGTATAGGCAAAGTGAAGTTTATTCCACATGGGTAATGCCATTAATCTTGATTGAGATTAAACTGAAACATGACTTGGATTTCTTTCTTGAATTTTTTAGTGCTTATCATCAAGTTTAAATTTTATCTGATCAAATACTGAATTATTGAGAAGAATATAAAAATAATAAGTTTAACTGATTATTATTTTATTTGAGAATGTGAACTGCATGAAATATTTAATATCATTATTTATATTTTTTAATTTAATAGCTATACTAATATGAAAATATATACAATATATATGCATATTGCTCATTAATTTATATCGTTAGAAATGACATGAGATTTTGAAATAAACCAAACAAACTCTTCAGAAACTGCTTGTATTTCTATTAAATATAGTCTATTAAATAACGAGCACAATTAGCAGTCTAAAACCAATCTTCAATATTAATAAAAACGTTTTCGGTATGTAAATTATACCATCCTCAGTTACAATACTCTAATTCTATAGAATTAGAGTATTGTAACTGAGGATGGTATAATTTACATACCGAAAACGTTTTTATTAAAATTGAAGATTGGTTTTAGACTGCTAATTGTGCTCGTTATTTAATAGACTAGATTTTGAAATAGGAAGGTTTTATCAGATAGCTGAAGGAATGATGATAAGCAGTGTGAGTAGCGATAAAAAATTATAACTTTGGGAACAGAAGTCTGTCTGAATAAAAAGTCATATAAATATAGATTGATTTTGAACAATTTTGGAACTATAACTGATTTAGTTGTAAAAGAAGGTTACAGAAAAACATCCCTGTATTTGGTAGTATTTATTTTTAAATTAATATTAAAACATTCATAATAGATGCTCAAAAATATTACCTTCCTTCTCAATACGCAATACAATTCATCTGTAAATTGCATGAATAGTTCATTGTAATTTAAAATCAGCTGCTTTCATCATTTGCATGTCATTTATGTGCTTATTCTTTGATATGACTATTTTTAATGTTATATCTTTTTAACATAAAGTATAGGCTGTTATTTTACTATATAGGGTAGGTGTGGTGAACTTTTTTAAGAGTGTGGGCCAAACTTGGCTAATTTTTGTAAAAAACCATTGCTTGTATGCTGATCTGAATTTTAAACAATGAACGGATCTGGTTTGCATGCCTAAAAAAATTTGTTAGTATGTTTCTTTGGCATATGTGCAATAGATTTGCCACCTTGGTATAGAGTAGTGGTTCTCAACCTTTTTTTTCCCCGGGCCACATACATTTGTTTGCTGCATTAGGTCTGGTTTGCATGCCTAAAAAAATTTGTTAGTATGTTTCTTTGGCACATGTGCAATAGATTTGCCACCTTGATATAGAGTAGTGGTTCTCAACCTTTTTTTTCCCCGGGCCACATACATTTGTTTGCTGCATTAAGCGGGCTGCAACATGTTATATCAGCAGTTGGTAACTGGTTGGTGTCACGTGAAAAAGGCTGATTTCTAAAAAATTGCCTACAAAAACTCTTGACTTCTCAATTCGTGAATTCCATAGATCAGTGTTTTCCAAACTGTGGGGCGTTAGTCTATTGCAAGGGGACATGCAAGAATTAACAAAACATCATTTTTGAGACAAATAAACAAAAAATAAATTCAAATTGGTATTGAAAAAAAATATCTGTTTTTTTGAAAAATTGTTTTAAATTTTTTAGTATATGTAAAATAAGAAGATAGCTTGTGCTGGAACAGCTTTCATCATGATTTACAAACTTAATTGGAAAAAAATATCTGTTTTTTTGAAAAATTGTTTTAAATTTTTTAGTTTATGTAAAATAAGAAGATAGCTTGTGCTGGAACAGCTTTCATCATGATTTACAAACTTAATAAATGGCTTAAATAAAAATCTAAAATCAGATGATGAATATATTGAAGTATTTAAGAATGAAGAAATTTATCAAAAATTTTCCTTTGCAAATATGATTAAAAATTTAATTGTTTATTTATACATGCGGCAAAGTGATGCAAAACTGGCAACTGCAGCACTGCAAAACGATAAGCTTTTTGCAGAAACGATTAATTATAAAAAAAGTTTTTTGTATTGGCAAAGCATGGAATTTTAAATCGTGAGATTTTTTCCTCCTCAGCTCTTTTTCATGCATTGTAAAATTTTATGAGTACATCAGGAAGGACTTAGCAAATTAGGAAAATTCTAATTTTTTTCAGATTTTGAAAAAATTTTTAATGTCAGAATTTTTATTTTTTGCATGTGGGAGAATTCCTTGCTTTCATTAAATTCATGACTGCATTCCAGGCTGCATGTAAAAGCTTGGCGGGCCGCAGATTGAGAATAGCTGGTATAGAGTATATCTGACATACATATGGTTTTACAGAATGATCCACTTACATAAGTCTGAGATTGCCTATATTAGTAGTAGGCAGTTCATAAATTTTGGGAATTTCCAACTTTTGTAAAAAGCCCAATTTTCTTTGAAAATAAATTTCTTTGAATAGAAATATTAAGATTAAAATCATTTTGGCAATTTATTAAAATAAACTATATTAATAATATAATTGTAAAAGTTTCAACAAAAATTGATTATTATTATTATTATGTATGTTGATTTTTTAGAGCTTGTATGCAACTAGACAAAATGGCAAGAGTATATAAATATGCAATTTACTTAACAGTAAACATAATTGATTTAAGATTTTATTATATCCCTACGTTCAAAAAGTAAAAGTATTCTTTCTTTTTTTTAAAAAAAAGAAAGAATACAGATAATACTTACCTAAGCGATGTTTCCTTCAAAGTAGTTACCCTGTGCCACTATGCATTTTTGCCAACATCCATACAAAGATGTAAATGCTGATTGCAAGCCTTTCTTTGCTACAGCTTCCAGTACCTTCGTTGCAGCTTGTTGAATTTCTATGGAATTAGAGAAATGTCTTCCTTTAAGCAAATTCTTCATCTGAAAAAAAGAAAGAAGTCACATGGTGTAAGATCGGGGGAATAAGCTGGTTGGGGAAACACAGGAATGTGATATTTTGACAGGTAATTTGACACCAGGAGGGACCTGTGAGCCGGAGCATTATCATGATGTAACACCCATGATTTGTTCTTCCAAAGATCTGGTCGTTTGCGTCTCACTGAATCTCTCAGGCATTTAAAGGTGTTGACATACTCTTCTTTACTGATTGTATGACCAGGTTGAAGGAATTCTTTGTGTACGATCCCTTTGTAATCGAAGAAAAAGGTTAACAACACTTTTCCTTTGGAGTGGTCAGCCTTAAATTTTTTAATCTTTGTGACGATTGTGACAATGGGGATTTCCACACTTTCGATTGTTAATTAGATTGAGGGTCATAGAGCAAGTACCAAGTTTCATCCCCAGTTATCAATTGATTCAGGAGATCCGGATCTGAATCCACTGCATCAATGTCATCACCACAAACTTGCATCCGCTCATCTATTTTTTTCTGTGACAAGTGTTTAGGAACAAGTTTTTGACAGATGTGCATTCCCAGTTTGTTAAAACTATATGGCAACTCCCAACTGAAATGCCAGCTAATTCTGCAATTTCTGCAACAGTTTTTCGACGATCATTTTTCACAGTTTCTTTAACAATAGCGATTTGTTCATCTGTTGTTGATGTTGAAGATCGTCCTGATCTTTCATCATCCTCTAAACTCTGTCGACCTTTTTTGAATCGTCGATGCCACTCATAAATTGTAGTTTGGCTTATTGTACTCTCATCATATGCTGATGTAATCATTTGAAAAGTCTCCGCAAAAGATTTTCCAAGCAAAACACAAAATTTAACATTTGCGCACTGCTCAAAATTAGACATCTTTCTTTTTGCGATGATAAACTTCGAATATCTTTATTCACGAGTAATACAGTTGCTCTGAACTCGTTTCATCTGGATAAAACTGGTTATGGCTTGTCGGTCACATTGTCGTCTGCGCTTAAACAACGGGAAATGGTGTAATTTGCTCCCATTGGACAATAATTTAAAAAGTTTGGGAACTTTTTGAACGTAGTGATATTTTGAAATTCATTTATTATATAGTTATAAAAATACTTAATTAAACAATGATGATATTTTGATATTCATTTATTATATAGTTATAAAAATACTTAATTAAACAATGAAAAGAAAATCTTAAAAATTATTTATTGTATAGCTTTTTGTGTGGAAGGCACATTCAATAATTTCTGATTTCAACTTTCAATTAAAAACAGTTGAAAATATAAATTTATTTAACAACTATGTTTAATGTAAAATAATCCCCTTAGTCCTTAGCATCTATACATCATTTTTTTTATGAAAAAAGTTTGTATCAATGTCTTTTAGAATCTTGGCTACATTTATTTAATTTGTGATGAATTTGCAATTTTTTTTCCTCAACTTTTTCATTCTGTTAATAAAAAGTCATATTTTACCAAGGCTAAAAAGTAAGATGAATATGGAACAATATATATATGCCATATTTTACAAAAATTGATTTAACAAGTATGGATTTATTTCAATTGGACACATTTGACTGATTTTCTAAACAATGTTTTAAAACATCAATTCTATGAATATTATAAAGATAAATAGATGTATAATTAAAAAATTAATACAGTGCTACTAGATATTTGTTTTAATAATTTCCATTAAAATATTTTTTATTTATTTAAATAAATGAATTCTATAAATTTTTATTGCACTTATTTAATACAAATTTAATAATAATTAAAACAAATTTAATAATAATAACTATATTTAATACAAATTTTATAATAAATTTATTTCTGTTGTTATATATTAAAAGTTTAATTGTAATTACATAATTTTCTACATGATATTAAATATGTAGAAAATATGTAAATCAGTATATGTAATAATAATATACATCATCTTCTCAACATTCATGAGGGACACATTTTGAAAATGCTCATGGAAGCATTTTGATCTGATTATTTTGCTCCCAATTTATAAGTCATTATTCTTTTTTCTCATAAGTTAAACAGAAAAAAAACAGCTTTGCATAGGAAAACTTTTCTATATGCCCTAATTAATATGCAACTTTCATATTGCCTTATGTTTAACATAAAATCTGAAATTAGAGATTTTTCTCATAAGTTAAACAGAAAAAAAAACAGCTTTGCATAGGAAAACTTTTCTATTTGCCCCAATTAATATGCAACTTTCATATTGCCTTATGTTTAACATAAAATCTGAAATTAGAGATTTTAGTCTAAAAGAACTATAAAACAGTTAAAAATGAAAATATGAATAAAAACAAAAGTTTATACACATAAAAGGAAAATACAATAAAGAAATATAAAATTGTATTTATAACTTAAATTTTATGGCTGTCTCACGAATATCTAAATTCATAATTGCTAAATTCTAAATATTGAGGGACCTAATATAGTCAAAAATGGTTGTGATAACTGAATTACCTTATACCAGTTCTTGCAAGAAATTTTAAGGTGTGTTTATTTTCAGAAATTAAATCCTAGATTATGAAAAGTAATCATTTTATTTAAAAAAAACTTAAGATAGCCTTGATATTTCACAAATATATATGATGGAAAAATTTCAGTTTAATTAGTTATTATATTTTCAAACAATTGTATAAATTTCTTAGAAGTATTATTCTTTATAATTAGTAATGAGAAAACAGCTTTTAATGGTTTAAATCAGTATTTTCCAAACTGTGAGGTGCTAGTCTATTGCAAGGGGGGTGTGCAAGAATTAAAAAAAAAAAAAAAAACATTTTTGAGACAAACAAACAAAAAATAAATTCAAATTGTTGTCGAAAAATTGAATCAGAAAAAGGGTTATAGATACATACATCCATGTAGCCAGAAACTTTCTGCTGTAGATTTTTAAAGACAAAATATCAATCTCATTTAATGATTGGAAAAGAATTGCAAATAGTGATATCTTCAATGACACCTCAATTTGAGAGAATCTGTGCTGAAAAATAAGCCACTCATCGCATTAAATATTATGTTGTATTAAACATATATTCTATTTTTTTGTAATATTTGTTTAATTTTATTAAAAATTATTATGCCATAATAAATATATATTTTTTATGTATAAGAACTTTATTTATACAAAATATGGCATATTGTTTTGTAGTATTAAATTGTAAGTGGAAAGTATTTATAAAATTAGACTATTATGAAAATGAGGGGGTGTACCAATTTGTTTTATGAAAAAAGAGGGTGCAGACACAAATTTTGAAAACCACTGGTTTAGATAATTTATATTATATAAATAAATGAAATACATTTGATATTTATAATACTCTATTTCATCTCATATTATCAATGAATTTTGAATATCATATGATTTGAAATTTGTAATAATAAGTAAAAGAGAAAATCAGGCAGCATTTATTTGAAGCTCAAGAAAAATGTCAAAGAAGTGGCATTTATAAATCAGACTAAAATCAATCAACAATTATTAACATTTATACACTTGGTCATCAACTTACGACCTATGCGACTTATGACAACAAAAAAAAACACGACTTTGGAGACGAGACTTTGTACTAAGTATACTTTTTAAATTTTGTATTATTGTGTATTTTAATAAAACTAAGTTTTTTTTCTAATTATATGGAGCATTGGACTGAAACTATGTTACACTGGTTGGAAACTAAAGAACTTAACATTAAAATAAGTTTGAATAAAAAAGTTGAATCGGAAGGGGCGCGGGTCCGAACTCAATGTGGAGGTTTCGGAGGAATCCCAACCTTCACAACTTTTATGAATAAGAGTGAAAAAAAAAACATCTATCATGGAAATCAGAAACACCATCTGTAGTCCTACTTCAATCCTCACTCACATCATTCTGCCATTCATTCACTTGTATTCTGACATACACTTTTATTCTTTCATCCAACAAACCCACACAAATATTTATTTGGATATCCGTTATATACTTTCGCTTCTTACTACAACTATTAATTAATTAGTCTTCAGTACTTGTTTAAGCAACAAAATTATATTTTAATATTTGTTAAAGATCTTTCAGCTTAATAAAGTCATCCTCAGTAACTACAAGTTTAAAATAAACAAATACAATAAATCGAAAAAGTGCTGAAGACTGGTTAATATTTATTTGGATATTGTACTTATAAAAAAGTCATAAAAGTATTTCATCATGCAAAGCTGTCAATTTTAAAGATATGACACCTTCACAGTAATTCCAACATTTGATATATTTCAAGCCTGGGATTATTAACTCTTGAAAAAACAAAATTATATTCCTTTTAAATCTAATCTAAAAGTAATGTTTAAATAATCAAAATAACCTTGCAGTTAAGCTAAGACTTAATTATTAGGGTTAATTAACAAATAAAATAAAACTAACAATTTTAACAGCTAACAAATAATCTATTTATATACAACATCTATAAAGCTAACAAATAATTTTTTTAAAACAAATTAAAATTAAGAATAAAGTTATAGTTTGGGATGGAAGAATAATGAGCAAATGAAAATTGTTCATTTGCTCATTAATTCTCCCATTTCAAACTATATTCCCATAATGCCATTTTGTTTCTTCAAAAAGACTAATTGTCATACAGCACATGGAGTTAGTGGACCTCATCAACAGCTGTTCAGACAATGAAATTTGCAGAAGTGCAAAATAGCATTGCAATTGTTTAGCTAGTACAACTTTACAAGCAAAACATGTTGGGGGAAGATATTAGCAATGAAGGAATGAAGGGAAAAATCTTATATTTATCTTTTTAAATCCTCTTGGCACTTGTCAAGTTGTGTAACATGCAAATTCTATGCATTTGGTGTTTACAATGCCTCCAGATAGCAAACTTTGGAACTATATTTTTCCTTAGATATTGCTTCTGCATGACATACAATTTATTCCTACAAAATTTCAGAGCATTTGGATCAATGGGAGGCACTTCATCTAAGGTCTTAAACAGGAATACTTTAATTAGGATCACCATTATACAAATGTACTATATATGCCTTAGGTAGAAACCAAGAATGGAAGTTATATAGTATACTGGTAAAACCAGAGGGCACACTACTACTGCTTTTTGGCTGCCATTTTGATATTTTCAATTTTGTAGCAAATAACAGAACTTTTGTTACAAACCAACTGTACTGTATTGTATAACTACATATGTAGTTTGAAATGACTTTTTATGAATATCTAACATTTATTTAATGCAAAAATTAAGATTCATATTTTCAATTTTTTTGATACTTCATATTTGAAAAAAAATATTTATAAACCTAGGAACTTATTAAGTAAGAACTCAAAGAACTACCTGTATTTTTTTTTATATGGTATTTTTATTGTAAATTTACAATAAAATTCCCATTTTCTCCCTATATTCCAGAGTTCAAAAATACATATACAGGTAAGTAAACACAGTTATATTGAAAAATTAATAAATACAAATTATTATTGAATATAAACTTATTGCCAGTAAGAATTATTATACAACAATGGTTAATAAATTTATTATAGTAAGGCGTGGTTTCCACTGTACGATTTCGTCCAGCACGACGCCATCCAGTAGATTCCGATTTCAGACAGCAAAACATTTATGTGCTCATATAGGCCATATAACGGATCCGTAACTTTTAAAACGTCATGTCGAAGTAGCCAATAACGAATATTAGTTTAAATATATTTAATAATATTTTATGTAGCTGAAAAATAAATTATAAAATTGAATATATCATCTTAAATAATTAAATTTTAAAATTTGCGTTGTTTATATGTATGAATTTACAGGAATAGTTTACGAATTACATGAAATATAATTCAATGATTCAATGTTGATATATAATTGATGACATCGGTAAAATAACCTTTAAAAAATATAAAATACTATTCGCTAAGAGGGAACGTTTAATCTTGAGAAATAGCTGTGTTCGAGGCATTTCTATGGTAAAAAGGAAGGAAAAGAAAACAAATACAAGACAGAAATAGAAGTAACGGACAATATGGTACATTACAGCAATTGGAAAGCAAAGAAGCAATTTTTACTGCTGTAGCGTATCTCTTAAACTGAAAGAATGTCTTTCAGCAAGAGATAACAATGCCTTTAACACTACAGTGCACAGACTCCATTTAATCCATTAAATATTAAATCCAAACGATAGGCTTTCAAAACGAAACTACGAGAGTGGAATCAATCCTTTTGATACCCGAATTTTCTCTTTTTTAACATTAGATGGCATTGCAGTTTCTGTTCCTGTGGGAATATTCTTTCGTGGTTTCTTTATCGCATTTACAAGAGTATCTGAATATTTAGTTTCTGACGTGAGAAAACAATTATAACTCAATGAAATTGGATACTTCCCTTGCTGACACTTACTCTCGAGAGTGTTTTCCAAACTATGCTATTTGGTTACTAAAGCAGTAGTTAAGGAAAAAAAAGAACAAATAGAAACATGAAAGCGACGTTTTTAAAAGCACACGCTCCCTTAAGAGATTCAACGACTTAGCTATTTTGTCTAGATGAATTAATAATATGTAAAGAGTAAAAATCTTATTTTAAAATGTTAATGAAGAGAAATTATGGAGCTAAATGTACTTTCGTATCGATTACGTTCACATTGAGTAAAGGTTACAACATGCCACAGCTGCTACAAAATGGCCGATTAAAGCGAGTTAAAGGAAAAATCATTATTGATAGTAGTATTTTCATCTAAATTATGATACGCACAGTAGACTATCTACTGTGAGGATCATAATTGATTTCGGCATTTAAATAGTGAATTCTGCTCATTTTTATCTGGTTACGATAATGTTTTTAATTTTTGTTAATAAACTTATTAACGATCCATTGTTTAAAGTACATTTAGTTAGTACCAATAAAGTATGATGATATTTTTGTTTCTTATAATATATACTTAGTATATTCTTAGCAAAGAATATATTATATACGTAAAAACAAAATTATTTTAAAAATTTAGATATTTTTTTCTACATAAATATCTCTAATTTTTTAAAAATAATTCAATAAAAAACTTTAAACTTATAAAATATGAAAAAACTGAGTAGTAGATTAAACACGAACAAAACAGCAATTAATAAACAAAATTTATTTTAAAAACTTCATTAATTTGAATAAACTAAAAGATTGATTTATTAATCTTAAAGTTAAACAAAAGTCCTGAGCATATTTATATTAATTATTATATATTGATATTAATTTAGTTAAATACAGTTTACAGTTTAAATGCAAAAATAAGTATTATTCATAAGGAATCTTCATTAAATCTCTTTCCAGAGTGTAATTTAAAGAAATTGTTGTTTTTTAGATTTTTTATGTTTTGCACAATTTCATAAAATATGTGTGAAATGAATTAAGTGCTAAATCACCAGCAACGTTGAGTTATTTTCTGGACTTATAATTCTTACTAAAGTTTTAACATTACTTTAGTAAGAATTATATTTTCTGATGTTAAAACTTAAAAATAATATACATAATTTATTTCTATATGGAGTTTGGATCATTTTGGTTACTTTAGTTTTTTGCTTATTTAAAATAATGAACGCTGTGGAGTTAAAATTTTACAATTAATGTACATAATTTATTTCTATATGGAGTTTGGATCATTTTGGTTAACTTTAGTTTTTTGCTTATTTAAAATAATGAACGCTGTGGAGTTAAAATTTTTACAATTTCGTTTTCTAATTGAAATGTTCAGTAAAAAGAAAACTGAGCTTTATATTATTATAAACACGAATTATGACTTTTACAGTACATTGAAAGTAATTTCCGCACATTTTAGATAAAGTTCAATTCTTGAAGCTTACTGTTGCGATTGATCTCGCCGAAATATATAAGGAACAGTAGAATCACAGTGGATAAATTTTATTATTGACATAAAATATTAATGATATCACAATGAATATTTTAGTTTCGTAACTGAGATATTCATCGTGATAATATTAATATTTGTTTATCTGTTATGCTTATTAATATTGAACATAAAGTGTAACAATTTCCAATTTATTATTCTATAACGCAACGTTATGAATTAATTTGGTATTTAAAAATAAGAAAAAATAAAATTTACTTTCAAATAACAGAATATATATAATTTTTAAGAAACTATCGTTTGCCTATCATTTTTTGTATTTAATAATAGTTTTAATCTTTGCGCAAATGATTCGAAGGACAAGATTATATTTTCAGAGAAAATAAACATAAAAAAAAATTCAAGAAGATTAACGATAAACTGGGATAATCTCGGATTGTATCCGCTATTACCACACATAGTTTTCTTATCATGTTTGCTTGAAAGCGCATTCCAATTTATAGCTTACATGCAAATCTACTTATAGACATGGAATAGCTCTTTCAACAGTACATGGGGATAAAGCATGGATGAAATGTTATGCTATAACCTATATATTTTGTTTTAATCTACAAAACAACTTCATAAACTTTAGATACTTACGAAAACATAAATGCGTAATTAGATAATATATATAAATATATATCTTTAAAACGAAGAAAATATTTAAAAATCATTTCAAGTATGATATATCTTCAATCATTTAAAATGGAATGATTCTATTTTAGAACAATTTGATATTAAGCATGAAGCATAATTATATTTCTAAATACATTTTTATTTAATATAAAAATATAATTTATAGAATATTGTATATAATTTTATAAATGTTATATATAATTCTGTATTTCAAATATAATTTTGTTTAAATAATAATGCTTTTACTATCATTTTATCAAATACTGATTGGAACTTCTATTATAAATTCGTGGTGGAAAATGCTATAAATGTTATAAATTACAACTTTCTGAAAATATTGATTAATTAAACTCTTGTAAATTTCATCTTTGATATCAATCATTTTCTATTAGAAAATATTCTTCAATAATATGTTCTCCTTCCATGAAAATGTTCAATGTAAATCAATCCTGAAGTATCTTCGTTTAAATTCGTTCTCAATCAGAATTTATTTGCTTGTTCTCTTTCTCTCTAAAAGGATTTTTTTTGTAATTCATCATCTCCGGATATTTATTATCTATCTACTTCCTTACGAATGCACTTCTTTAACAAATCATGTCATTAAATTAAACTTAGAAACTCTCCGATGTTACTACAACATCAAAATTCCATCAATGTTTTCGTAACATCCATAATTTGTTTAAAAGAATATTTACAAATTTATTTACTTTCGGAAAAATAATTTATCTGGAATATATTAATTTATATATTCTAAATTTTTATTTAATTTGCTGTTTTTATTAATTTAACTTAGCTTACGATACTTTCGTCTGTTATGTTATCTCTATTCAGGGCAGGATTTACCAATAGGCCGACTAGGCCGCGTCCTAGGGCCCCGCGATTCTAGAGGCCCCAAAACTATCAATCAGTTTTCAACTTTTACTTTTAATAAGAAAAATTGGATTTTTATTAAAGTACTAGATAAAAAGTAAAATTTTAAAGGTTCCTTATATAAGTTATAAGGAGCCGTTAAAATTAAACTTAGCTGTTTGAATTTTTAGGGCCTCAAAGCCTTGCTCGTCCTAGGGCCCCCAAAAATGCAAATCCGGCTGTCACTAATTGTTAAATGAAATTATCAACTTCAGATAATTAAATTATTTCGATGATATTTTATGTGTCGGTAGTCTTCCAGTTTATGATTTATTTTACGTGAAGTTATTTGCATCAGAAAACATTATAACGTTATCGTCACCCATTATAAAATAATTATCATAGCTATTTAAAAATTATGAAAAGTAATTTTACGTTTTAAAACTTCTTAAATTTGACTTCATCTCAAATATAGAACTACGATTCATCTTACATTACTACGTTTTCTTTAACATAAAGATGAACGGGAGAAGTTTAAAAAAACGTTTAAAATTAAAAAAACTTTAATCATGAACAGTAGATAATTTTAATAAAATATCTGTGATGTTGTCAGCGTTTTTTAATATTTATATAAAAATTATATTTTTCAATTATGTTTCGTTTGCTTTGTTTAAGGTATTAATAAAAATACGGCAATATTCGTGAACCGATTCTCACGCAACTTTTATGTTGGTCTAGTAATAATAATGTACGATTAACAAAACCATTATTATAAGGAAAAAATGCACTAAAATTAATATACTCATGAATAAATTAAATCCTTCAAATAATTTAATATAAAAATAATATATGTAAATTTTGGAACGAATTCGTATACAAATATATACTGTTATATTCAAATATTAAAATTTGCAATTGTATCCAGTTGATTTAGTATTAAAATTTCAATATAAACGTGAACATTTATTACTAAAATTATATAATACGAACTTTACATGCGAACATTAAGCTTATTAAATTGGCAAACAATGAAACTTTGCAAAATAGATTTATAATGAGAAACATGATTAAAATTTTCCGTCTGTTTAATATACTCTATTTATTAATAAATTTCTAAAGCTTTTATACTTTTGGGAAAATCTGATTTATCTTTTTTATCAATAAAAAGATGAAAAAATTAATTATATATATATTTATATTTCAAAATAAATATTATCCTGTCTACTAATATTCTGAAATAAATTTAACTTTTCTAAGCCATTCGCTATTCTATATTCTGCTTAATGATGAAAAAATTCTAATGATTTTATACATTTCGAATAAATATTTTACAAATTCATAAGTTTAAACAACTAGAATGCTTAATTAAATTTAACATCTCAATATTCGTAGATTGTATTTAGCAGTTAATAACTATTGGAATGATCTGAGTTTATTTTTTCTTTTTAATGAATGGCATAATACTGCAGAATATTTGGATATTTTTCATTGACGAAAAATGGCTTTTTATGAATATACAGCATAGCTAACAATAAATGGAAAAGATCAATTAGACAATTTCGTTAATTACGCGAATTGTTTATTCGAAAACGTATATTAGAAAATAAAATTATTAATTATTATGATTATTGATTGGTAGCCAAAATTCATTTTGTATCTATCATTAGCGTAATTCGGAACAGCTATAGTTTAAGCCGAAGGGATTATCTTCTTTTAGTTCACGGATACGTAATTATTATCTCTTGTACTACCATTTAAACTTTAATTATAGTGGCTAGCATGGTTTCCTTCGGGAGTGTCATAATTGTTAAACACGATAACATCACCAAATTCTGTTGGGTGTTTGTAGAAATAACATCCCTCTCGTTTATTATATATATCTTCCGCATTCGCAACGGGTGCCGTAACTACATCATTGTAGTAGGAATCAAGATGGAACGAGTGGAGACGAATCGATACTTCTCTGTCTTCAATTCCGTAGGGATATCTCGTCACCGCCATTTGGGTCCAGTACTTGTAAACGTTGGCAAAATGCCACATTTTGTGTCAATGCGTAAGATTTTAGCTCCATTATCACTTCTTATAGCAATTAAAAACGTCCAGAAACAAAAGTAACTCATTTAATACGAGAAAATTTATCGCTTTCCAGCAGAATTCAAATTTATACATGCACCTCATTTAAATCATTGTATTTACTTTATTTATAAGGTTTGTAAACAAATTAAATGCAGGATTAAAACAGAT
Source organism: Olivierus martensii (assembly GCA_000484575.1). NCBI lineage: Eukaryota > Metazoa > Arthropoda > Arachnida > Scorpiones > Buthidae > Olivierus > Olivierus martensii. The sequence continues at coordinate 21,134 of AYEL01075776.1, forward strand.
TTGGCATTAATCTATCATTTATACGCTAACTGAATAAATCTATAATAAACTAACAAAATAAATATTGGAATAAATTTTCATCTCTTTATCTAGATTTAAATTCCCTAAATTTTGTTTGTCCTTACTCTTAGAAGGTTTATCATGCACTCTATAATACTGCTCGTTATTTATTCATTGCAATTTTCATTGTTATGATTATATCAGTAAAGAACGTCTCCAAAACAACAAAAATATTGATTATCAATATAAAATAGCATTATCTTTATAGTTAATATATATTATTTAAGTTTATGTAATTTTACGGTATCTTGTGTAGTTCATATTGGAAAGAATTGATCTTTATTATTTTTTTAAAGAAATATCTTTTATATATATTAATTTCTGTCTTTATTAAAGAAGAACATATTTTAATAAAGAGAGAATTACTTGTAATATATGTTCATTTTATTATTATTTGCGTGAGATAAATAAATTTCATATCCTTGTCAGCATCTCGGCGGAGACGAATTAATTAAAAGAACATCCGGACAAATTTATTAGAAATTACTTTACTAATTTTTGATACAAATGAACACTGCATGAAGTCAATCTCAGTTAAAGTACTATTTTTAGCGAAATGCTAATCTTCTGAGTGGTGATAAATTATAATATTGAATAGGAATATTTGGTATTTCCTTTTAACTACTTTCTCAGAAATTTTCGTGTAAATTATTATTATTATTATTAAATTAATTAAATAAAATAACCGGAAGTAAAATAAATTCACAAAGTTAACGTAGTTCTTTATTAATTAATTAACATGCTGACGTAAAATTGATGTTATATTTAAGGAAATTAGATCTTACGAACTTAACGTTATAATGCTTTTAACATATTTTAATAAAAAGTTTAAAATGCAAATAACTTTATAAATAAATAAAATAGTTTAGTTTTATTCAGCTGGATGTAAAAAAAAATTGGAATAAAACTAAATTTTCTGCAGATTAACAAATCTTAAGGAAAGAAAGTTCAGAAATTAGCTTCTGGAGAAATTAATAGATGTTCATCCTATTATTACTTGTGGGAGATAAACAAATTTCAATTCCTTGTCAGCATCTATCCACAGTAGAATTAATTAGAAGAGTATCCAAACAAATTTAATAGGAGAGCAAACGAACCGTAATTGTTTGTTTCCAGTTGATGAACTCCATTTTTCTCTTACAAACTTTAAGGTTTAATTTTGCATACATTGCGATCCCATGCATGTACATATTGCGTAGGCGTCATCGACATTAAAATGCTATATAAGAGATTATGCAATAAAATACGTCTTGGTACTATTTTAATCGATTTTTTTAATAATTCTATTAAAATAATTACAAACTTGATTAATTTAGATATTTTCGCTTCTATGTTTAATCAGTCATCGGATTATATTTTTCAAGTTTAATATTTTTTCGCACTTTTGAAATTCAACTCCATCATTGTTGTGAAGTTTAAAATGTCTCCTTATATTTTTTTATTTTTTATTTTTAGGAAGGAAAACGTTTATCGATCGCTTATTTTAAACTCATAATGTAAATATTTTCGGGAAAATTGAAAAGTGTGATGTTAAATTATAATATTTTCGATTCGCAAAAACGATATACAGTATATACTACTTTTAGCAAGATTTCAATTGATACAGAAGAAACAGATGGTGTGTTTGGAAATGAATGTTTTAAGAACAAAATCGTTTCTGTCGCATTGTAAGATAAAAAGTAATTCATTGATGAGCTTTGCATATATATTAAAATTTATGTCATTTCTCTATCTATTTGTGATATTTTTCACAATAAAACATCAAGAATATCTTCAGTTCCAGTTTTTTAAAAAGAATTTTAGCGATATATTTAAATTTGTCATTTAAATTGATATTTGATATTTTGATTAATATGTATATTTCGTTCTCAATATAAAATACATAAGTAATCTTATTTTACATGTAAAGTTGTGAAGCAAAATATCTTATTTCATGCCAAAAATAGCAAATAATGCAGTTTGAAAATTATTTAAATTATGAAATATCAGTAGAAAGTAAGAAAAAAAATGATTGTTTTCAATATAATAAAGCAAATTTAAAAAATTTCAAAATTACAATTAAAGTTAAGTAATACTTATATTAAACGAGAATAGAGTTTCGAAAGAGTTACAAAATTTTTCTGAAATTATCTATGAACTGCTTTTTAGCTAATTTTTGAAATTATAGCCAGGTTTAAGATGGTATTGACTAAGTATTGACAATGTTTTACGATTAAGAGTAAGATTTACCATATTTAAATTGTAAAAGATTACTATATACAATAATATGCAAGCTTTCAGCTAAATTGGAGCTAAACAGTTTAATTTTTATCATCTTTCACAGAAATATGCAACTTAATAATTTCGATCGCATTTATTAATTGAAGAGTGTGATCCCAAAACATGTTCAGTCCGTTTTTGTTAATTTTCAGGAGAAGCAAAATATGAATTGAGAAAATACTTACGTGAATGATTATCTACTACCAGGTATCTGTTTCTAATTCATATACATGCACTGCTCAGTAGAATCTTGAAATCAGTCATCATTAGTATTTAAATATACAATGACTAAATATAATGGGTGTTAATGGAAACTCGCTAAGTCCAAGGACTGAACGTGTTTTCAATTACACTCATTCTTCATTAGAGGAAAAACTAAATTTATTTTAAGTATTAAAATACAAGCGATTCTCTGGATTCGAGGATTCCTTATTCATCTATTTGATTATTCCCGAAAATTTATTTGCAACCACAAATTCGATTTTTGCGGAACTTTCGCGCTTACTCGCGGATTATCGCTGACCGGCGAAAATATTGTTATTAATGTTACCCTTATTTGTAATCTCTGTCATTCTGTCTGAAAAGTCTCATTATCTATCATTGCTCACTCCATACAAATTCGATTTTCGCGGAACTTTCGCGCTTACTCGCGGATTATCGCTGACCGACGAAAATATTGTTATAAATGTTACTCTTATTTGTAATCTCTGTCATTCTGTCTGAAAAGTCTCATTATCTATCATTGCTCACTCCACAGATCGCAGGTATGCCAAAAATGTACGAGTATGTACTATTGGGGAAATTCAAACATTTACTTTTATTACTTCATGGGGGAGTTCTGGGACCTTCCCCATGAGTACACTATACTCATGGAAAAGGCCCCAGAATATGTATTTAATCATTCCAAATTAGGAACTACTAAAATTCAGAAAAATAACTTTCCTTTTAACAATAGATAAAAAATGTCCCAAGAAACTTAAATTTTTAATGTTGCGATTTCATTTCAAGAGCTTCTAACATGAAAATTAATAACTAATATAACAATTTCACCTTTAATAAACACGACAAAAATTCCCACAACAAATTTATTGCCAATAGTAATAGCAGTTTGTTTTTTTACCGCCTTGCTGGCAGGATTAGGAAAATGCTTTGCTCATGCTCAAAGGACTGAGCGAGTTTTCATCGTTACTGCCCTCTGGACTGAGCAAGTTTTCAAAAGCAAAGCAGGATTCAAGCGTCCCGTACACATCGATTAGCATGATTTTGGGAACAAATTGACCTTCAGTAAGATAAATGACTTCAATAGGAGTATGTATTTGCATCAAATAAAAAAATGTGACTAAAATGGACTGAACGCGCACACTCTTCAATTATTAATTAACATCCAACTGAATGCAGAGTTTTCAAAATCTATACAAAAATTATCCATAAGCAAGTTTCTCATATAAATTCGGAAAAATAAATAAGTCTAAAATTAGTATTTTAAGAAATTTTAAGAACAAACTAACCTTAAAAGTTTAAAATTCGCATATTTTGAAGCTTAACTTGATTTCTGTAAAAAATAAACGATGATTTCGACTTTGGTATTATTCAATTATCAGAAAGTTTGTTTTCCCGATAATTTTTCCATTTATTTATTTTTCAATTTTAATATATAAATCGTTATTTTGGCATTTGAAATAAATTAATTATTCTCTAAAGAAAAATATTACTTGTTTCTACAAATACATCATCTTCGGTACATTATTGATGAACTAAATACTGATACTGTTTAGTTTTATAACATCATCTGTGTTGCCAGACTATTGGAATATAGATATATCATTAATAACTCATTTAGTGTGGATTGATAAACTGTTACTAATCGATAATAATAGATACTATATTAAAGCTTTCGATGAAAAACATCAACAGCTCTGAACAATATTAATTCCATCCCATGCAGTCATTCTAAGTAAAAATTTTATATAAAACTAAACCTTTAGTAATGCTAATTATAACACAAAATATAAAAAAATTAAAACAATTATATTACTTTATTTATAATTTTTACTGTCCTTTATATAAATTGTACTTCAGATTTAGTATGTACGATGTTACAGTATATACTTCCAAACTGCTATATAATATCTTTACTGTTATCATCGAATCAAATAAAATTATAATTTATTTAACAAATATTTGAGAAACAAATTTAATTTATGTTTTCCTAACCTACCAATAGGTAGCATATAATCCTACTTAATCTCTATTATTATTATCAAGATAATGTAGGGCCTAAGCATTAAAGAATAAATTTTTCCCATTAATTTTTCCATATAAAAATTCTGTAATCGTAATTTCATTTTTGTTTGATATTGCTGCTTTAATATAATTATAGTCTGCATTCTAAATTTGTAATTTTTATCGCTTCTGTTTTTTTCTTTTAATTGTTAAGAATATATTTCATTCCATTTTTCAACAAAATTAATTCTTTATAGAATAAAGCAGTGTGCAGATCATTATATTCTCATATTAAATGCAAAATATATTTAACAATGATGTTAAATTTAAATAATTTCATACAATTATGTTTTATTATAGCATGGAAACTTCATTAAGTTTCTGGAAGTCAATAAGTAAATTAATTTGAAAGATTACTAGAATGTTAGGTTAGGTAACATTTGATACACGCCGTTACTTTACCTAGCAACAAATTCTCTTATAGGAAAGAAATGTTCAATAAAGACATATAACGAATACTTAAATTACAGATGATTTCTGGATGATTGTTTCATTCTTTCCAGAAGTAACGCCTAGCAAACTGTCGTAAAGTATGTGTATAATGCTTAAATGAAAACATCTTATTTCCCACTGGGAATTTCGAATAAAATTTGATATCCGCTAGAAATTATGTTTGTTTAGCAGAAAATATTATGTATTGAAGACAGAAATAAAATTCAATATTCATGTAGAACAGGCAATAACTTTTATATTTAAACTGTTTAGAACCTTTACTACTATTATAATAACGATATCTAAATAATTTATTTTTTAAAACTATTCGCAAATCAGCTTTTAAAATTATTTCTGCTTAAACTGCAAAATCTCTTATTCCACATCGAAATTAAAAAAAAGTTTAATAAATATGATATATATACGTTAATTTTAAATTATAAAACAGGGCATAAAAATTCATTAGAATCCAATGTGTTATATTAAAACTTATTCAACCAAGAAATGAAATCATCCCACTTCTTCTTTCAATAAAGTGAGTCCTGAATTCTTTAAATATTCTATTGGGACAAGAACTGTGTGCCGTATAAACCAGCTGACTTGACAAAGAAGCAAAAAGGAATTGAGAAATTTTCACGTTGAGTAAAAAAAAAAGTAAATGTGACAGCACAGCCTAAGGAATTCTACTTGGTTTTTTCAATGTTGCTCTTAAGAGACAGACAAACGTACTTTAGACTTCTTTGCAAATAGAGAACTCCACGATAGTTGCAGATTCCTTCCTCTTGAGCAGACTTTATTGGTAAGAGAATGTGATAACAATCACAAGATATTCGTGGTTTTGACATCATTGGTTATATTTATTTCGTGCTCGAGGAATAATCAATGAGTCGAAAAGAATTTCCATCGGAATAACAAAGGAAAGTTTACGATTACAGCATGAAATTCGAAAATAACAAATTTTACAAATATTTTAAGCATTAAAACTCAAAAATATATATATTTTAATAATTTTTATTAGAATTATGCTGAAAATGCAAAGTAAAACTTTTATCTTAGAAAAGAGAAGTTTTCATTTAAAGACCGGCATTAAATGTCGAGCGAATTATTAACGAATTGTATCTCAAATAAAATATTCCGAAGTGTGAAAAGTTGAAGATTTATACATGTCATCAAATCGTTGTCACCGCTTTTCATCGTCTGTTTCTTTATATTATTTTTATTGATTTTAAAATAAAGATGTTCGCAGCTCGGATTGCAAGATCTTTCTCGCTATCTTAAAGAGATCATTGCTATAACTAAAAAAATTAATTCTTATTTAAATATCAATTTATTTTAAACTATCAGTTGATTTTTTTATATATAATGCGATTATAAGATTTAACGATCCAATTTTTTTAAGAAAAAGGAAAAATGAAGCCATCTTTTCTTAACTGCTAAATTCACGCAGTATTTCCAAGTGTCTGCTTCGTCTGCACCTCCCAATTTCACATCAAATTAAAAAAATCAGAAAAATGATTGAACACTTCTCCTTATTGAAACCTTCACAAAAATATATCAACTGAAAACATTACTTATGCTTAAAAAATCATTATATCTTATTAAATTACCTAATTTTAAGTACCATCCTAAAATATTCCAATTTAGATAAGTAAGAAATATCAATAATTAAACTTAAATTTATTAAAAATTCCATAAAATGGAAATGGTTTCTGGCAAATTCCATTGGAATATTATATTAGAAACGATAAATACGTACGATCTTTCTCAGTCAGTATAATGAATCACTTTAATAGATATCTTTAAATCTATTTGTAGATGTCCTCCATTTATCCTGAGACTAAGCTATGAATAGAATAAAACGGGAAATTTATTGTAGGCATATCTAACGGATAGTTTCTATGACAAAGCAACTCATCTTCAATAATTTTATATAATTCTACATCAATGTAACTAAATATAATAAGATTTACTGGTGTAATCATTAGAACAACGCATCACAAAAGGAATTATTTTCAATTAATTTATAGGGATATGTTTTGTCAGGATTTCACAATTTATTTATATCTAATTACTATCTAATATATATAGTCTAAAATATCGAAATTTTAATATATTTTTTTCAATACTTAATCAACTTTTTACGTTATTCTATTAATATAACATCATTTGTCTTAAAATTCTAACGCACATTTCTTTTCACATTTCTCCACTTTTAAATTAAACATTTATTATTTTTTTATATAAAATGGATCTTTATATATTTATCATCCGCTGCATTATAGATTTAAATCTAAAAATTGAATATTCAATGATGAAAAAAATATTAAAAATGATCAAGTATTTAGAATAATATGTTCTAAATTTTAAAATTATAGATCAGACTATATGCTAATAGAAGTAATATATACGGTAGTTTTATCCGTTTATAAAACTTTTGGATGAGAAATCTTTTGAAATTATCTTTAATTCGTTTATCGCAATCATTATTTAGTCATTACTTGTTTAATGAATTTAGCAAAAGTTTAATTAACATAAGAGAATACTCTCATACACAGAAGATATCCGAAAAGTAGTTATTGCAATTATAAATAATTTAAATGTATTTTCAATTTAAATTTAACGAAAAAATATTTTCCTTTCTTAATTTTCATTAGAAATTAATATTTATCATCAACGTTGAAAATTAAATTCTGAATGAATTAAACAAAATTTACTGTAATTAAATTTTTGCATAACTTTCTTCGAATAATAATTTCGCATTCGTAAATATCTAAGCTTATATTTATGATTTTACATACAGCAATACAAAATCAAAAGAGGTAAATCGATTTTGATAAGATCTATCTCGATATTTCATAATTCGATATTATTTTTAATTAATCTGAGATAATTATTAAATTTATAATTTTCCATAGTTTGAATTTTATTATAAAAATAATTTTTCTTTTATTAAAATAATCAAGGAATATATTTATAGTGATACATTTATAATAGAGCTTTTATTGGTTGGATGCGCAATGAAATTGATTGGCGGGATCAGTGGCCCAAATCCCGGATTCCCCTAAAAAGTTTGAATATGGAGCTGCAGATACATTTGCAAATTCTGTCCAAATCTGAATTCATATCAGCGTTCAGTCTTACGAATTCAATCTTTTTTAATCGATATTTTTGTTATTCTGGAAAAGACTTTATCTTTCTTTTTGACTGTTATTTTATCACCAATCAAATGGCAAACGTACAGCCTAATATGCAGTTTAAAAACTGTAAAAGCTGAAGTATCCAATTAATCAAATTTTATTTTGATTAGTTGGTTACTTATTATATTTTTATAGATAATATTTACGAAACTGTGTACGGGGTATTTACATAGTTTCATAAATAATTAACTGTAATAACGTTTTAAATTTAAAAAATCCAGGAGAATTTTTTAAAATATAAAACTTTATCTTACAATAATGATTAGATAAAATTTATCATCACCACTTTTATTAGACTTATATAATTATAAAATCTGAAAGATATTTTTATAAAAATTTAACTTCAATTAATTTTATTCCATAAAGAATTACCGATATGAAATATAAGATCAACTGTTTGGAAATCAATTATAAATTCTACCATATTTGAGAATGTCCGTAGAAATTTTTGAAAAATGTTTTCCTCTCTAGTTTGTCATTAAGCTATTGATATTTTTTACAGGATATTAAATCAAAAGATAAATAATTTAATCATAAACTTTAATTTTTAAAGTAACATTATGTTTTCTTGTTTCAACATGTAACATGATTGCAATCTGAATGATTCAGTTATTTAAATAATAACAATATTGATCACTATTCTCATTTTTATGCATCAAATGTAATTTTCTTGTGAATTTAGAATCCTTAAACTAATTTCTTCATTATATTTTCCTTTCACTCTCATAGGTTCTGAAAGGAAATTCTAAGAATATTCCACACATATTTCATTATTAGATTTCCATTTATTATTTCAGCATTTGGCATATTTCTTATTTGGCTTATTTAAGCAGATTTGCGTATATATATTATTTTTTGGATTTTTATCGTCGAACGCCATCACTGATTACAAACGTAATCCTGCCAATTTTCTAGCAAGACAAGTTCTTGTCCGTGCTGTAGCCCATCTCAGATTTTATTTGATAAATAGCTTGATAAATGGCCAATAGACCTTCCTAACTCAGACACGTTAATCGATTTTTCGAAATTTTGAACAGCGTTTCTTTAAAAATACTTGAGTAACAATCCTTTTTTCTTCAACTTTGATATGTTTAGACTAATTAAAAATTTCAATTAGAACGACATCGAACACGCCACTGATTTCTTATACATTCAATGTTCGCTTCACTAAATAATTTAACTCTGTCTAGAAAATTAAGCATTTCCTTTCAGTTTATATATATTATTATAAGAAATTTCGTATAAATTTTCATGAAATGGTAAAAAATTTTCGATATTTTACGAAATGAACTTTTGTTAATAAAAATTTTAACTGCTTTTGGGTTATATTACACTAAACTAACAGATTTATTGTTAAGCATGATAGCCTTTTTGTTTATCTAGTTTAACAATAAATCTTTAATATTTTCAGTTCACATTTCTCGTAGTAAATTTTGCATTCATTACCATCATTAATATCCAAAATTGCATAATGATGATAATCATCATTAATATATTTTCGCTAATTTGAAGCAATTAATATCAAAATATCTATTTTCGAATTCATTGCAACTTCATGAATATAATTTTGAAAATGTTCCAAACACATCATCAAAGTTTTAAGAAATCGTTTAATATTATTAATAATTAATTATGACTAATGAACCATTCTATAAATATGAGTTTCGCATCGGATGATTCAATTCTAGAGGAAAAAACTTTTCTTATGAAAATATCAGTTAGTGCTTGTACTCTTCATGTATAATCAAAGAAAATTATCTTCAGAGCTGCTTGAAGAAGAACAAATCAATTTAGCTACGCTCTACAAGACTATCCAGTGAAGAGGAAGTCGGATATTTCCTGTGAGGGAAAGAAGGGTAATGGACCAAGACGAGCCGATCAATCTGTCACGTTTTGATTGGTGATCTTCAGTAATCGCTCGACATTATACCAACCTGTCACTTGAACTCACGATATGTTCTATTTGTATTCTCTAAAGATCTGCTCATAAAAGATTGATATTACTGAATAATATTCGCAAATAGTTGACTGTTATGATAACAAAATCACGCAATTATTGGATCTTGCAATAGAGAAGACACATACAAGAATTGTTTTGATAATTTCTTCCGTTAATGAGAATCGAGAAATTCAATAATAATCTAAAAAGAGGTACAAATTGCAATAATATAATTAATTTAATAAACACCCTTCGTACGGAAATCACGGATTTAAAATATTATATTATGGCGTTTAACTTAATCTTGCGAGGATTTTAATGATGTAGACTTTATAAAATTTACAATTGTAAAGGAATAAATATGAGGATATTTGAGTTATGTAAGGGAAACAAGGTCGCATTACACCATCTAATTTGGAACAATATCTGCTAGTAACATCTAAGCTAGACCTTCAAATAGTAAAGATTTATTCATCATAGACTCTGACTGGCAATAAACTGACGAGATTTATGGCATGATCACAGGAAAGAAAACTATCCTGTCAGCATTGATGCTATATATCTCTGTCCTAGAAAGTAAGAATCTAACTGATCCAATCTCATGCATCCAAATAAAATTTCTAGCAACAAATTATTTGGAAAATGTAATTAAAAGTTATTTACTTTGATAATAGAAATCACAATAAATTCCTTAATAATTTAATCGATTATGCTCCGTATACTTTTTCCGACATTAAGATATAAATTATGAAGTTTAAAAATTTAATTTCTCATACTGAAGAAGTAAGACAAATGTGATTAAATAAATAAATAAATATATTTACGCAATTTTCATCTAATATTTATATGGTAATTAATCACTATAAAAATATCTGCGATAATTAAACTTCTCGTGTAATTAATCTTCGGTTTTCTTCAGAATAAAAAAAACTAACAAAAGGAAAAAGAAAAACACTCATTATTGCTACAAATCTTTATAAAAGTTTTTGTACGAAACTAAATTCGACATGGATGTAAATTGAATTATTTTCCCATCACGTTCAACTCAATAAATGGTGCTAGTTTTTCAAATGCAACCTTATCTAAACTTAGAATCGTCTACGATGGAATGCATATTCGATTGGATATCCTATTATTTAAAAATAATAGAAGATTAAAAACAGGATTCTTTATGATTATTATTTTCCAAATGCATTTATTGTTCAAAATATTTTCACCATTTTATTAAATTTTCAAATGATCTCGAATGATAATGATACGATGCCATTTCGTTCTCCGGCACAGACTTTTAATTTAAATTTATTTTATAAAAGTAAAGTAGAAAAACCTATTTTGGTTTTATTAAAAACATACAATTAAGAGTCGATTTTTTTATTTTTTATTATAAACGTTTTACATTTATATTTAAAAAAATAAAAACCTTTAAATTAAGTTTTATTTTTGATTTTAATTCACGTCAATAACATAAACGGAGTAGTTTTAATTTGCATTTTCATTTCATTAAACTTTTTCCCATTCAAAATGCGCATAGAACAATTCTAGTTATTATTTTAAATATTATAAAATTCAAACGTTATATTTAAAATGCAAAAATTTAATTGTTTGCCTTAATTTATTATCATTTAAAGACATTTTTCGTTTCATTCGAGTACGATAATTTTGCTATAATTAACAATTTAAAAATTATAACAATTATACAACATATTATTTAAATAGCTATAACTAAGCTAAGATTTTTTTTTAATATAAAAGTCCACAATATATTTCGATAGTTATTAGAATGTTACCATTAAAAAATTACGTTAAAAGTTAAATACAACGTATAATGAATTTATCGAATATTTAAACTTGAAAAATCTAGAATTCCATTTTAAATAATTTTTATGTAATTTTTTTCCTTCCCTCATCCATTATTTTTGTTTAATGATCATTTTCTTATTTTTAGAATACACTTCAACATTCTAAACATTAATAAATTACTTGGCTACAGACAGAAAATAATAAGAACTCCATCGCTTCTTACGAAATGCATTAAGTAGAATTGCGAACGAACACGCACATTAATCGAAACTCACTCTTAGAAATGGTTTTGTTATTCTTTGTTTTCTCTATGTAATTAGAAGAAAGCAAGATTAAAAATAGCAAAATGATAATTTCTTTATTCGATTTTGTTCATTCTGAAAAATAAGCTTGCAATCATCAAAATGGATAATATTGCGCTATTTAAGTAATTCTTTCCTAAAACGCTTTTACGAGTTACAGATTTGATGCTATTATTACTAATACATTTTTCTTTGTTATAGGAAAAATATAATTAAAATAATAAATATTACCGATATCAATTTTGAATGAGAACCTTTGAAAATCATCGAAAGAAATTTTTATCAATGTTAAGTAACATTATAGCGATTTTTAAAATTATATCTTGAACTATACCATCTTTCGTATGCGAAAAATGGTTTCAAATGTATGTATATAATTTTTTTAATTTGAAATTTCTCTACTTTTAAAGTGGGCATCAAAATCAGTATTCGCATAATTTGGTGAAAAGAAATGATTGTTTAAAATTCGAACGTTTTGAAATATTTTCTTCTTGAGATGTTTTTAATATAGCACCTGATAAATACAGAAATGGAAAAAAATAGTTAAATAAGGAGACCATCGTAAAATATACTTAAAATCATTTCAAATAATTAGCGTATTATTCATCTGTGCGACAAATATGTTCAGGTTATCAGCATTTCCGAACAACTACTGTTCTTGCTTCGAATGGCCGCCATATTGCAGGGAGATCACTAATTGCATTCAAAAATAAAAACTATGCACAACATTATATAATAAAGAATGATTTCCTAAAATTTGAATATTCTGCTTTATTTGATTTTCGAGATATTTTGTGAATGGATTGAAGAGCAGACAAAATAAATAAACAATTTCTTATATAAAAACAATGCCTTGATTATTAAAAGAAAATTTAAGATTTACGAATTAAAAATCTTTACAGAAATTATTATAAAATAATATTCATCTCAGTTTAATTATTATAAATATTGATTATCAATATGTTTTAATGAGCTTAATATAATTAAAGAATAAATAAAAGTTTAGATAATTGCATTATTAATATTGAGGTTTAAATTATATTGTATTTTAAAATAAATTCTAACCTTTACGTAATATTTTATTGAATAATTTAGGCATTAAATGTCTAATCAGCATGCGAACTAATCCCAGTGTTCTCTGAAAAATAACCTCACGCTGATTGATTATTGTGTACTTTTATAATTACGTTACTTAATTTAGTTACTTTAATTGCTTCAACGTTGGAACAACTAGTTGTTAAAATTCAACATTATATATATTAAAGAATTTCCTTATTAAAATTCTTTTTTATTAAATTATAAATACATAATTTTTCTTTGTGGTGACTTAACTTTAATCAAGTGAATTTCGTTTTTATCAGAATTTAATTACTTTATTGCAACTTCGAAACAAATCGAAAAGTTCGAAAATGAATAAAAATTTTATTTAAATAAATCAAAGAGTATTGCATTTATCAAACTTTATAGATAATACAATCTTAAATATCTGATGGACTAACCTATTTTTCTTCTTATGTTCTTCTTTGCAGACAGTTAAGTTTACGGTCAATGTAACTAACAGCACTCCACTATAACTACATCTAAGGTCACAAAAGTCATGTACTTGCCATGTTACTTCGGCTTTTCGAATGAGTCGTAATAGTAAGAGAGTTTCCAGGGCGTTGCTAGTAATGATGATGTACACTACTGGAGAGTAGATAGTCAGGAACAAGAGAGAAAAACCAAATCCATTTACTACCATTGCAGCAACTAAGATCATTATATTCATTACGGTTTCTCAGTTTTTCGGATTTTTCTTTTGTTTTTTACTATTACTAAGAACTTTCGGCACATCGTTATTCATTAATAAACCACAAATCATAATAAGGATTCCATCTACTGTAGATGGAAAGTTATACTTTTCTCGTACGGAAACTTTTACGTGCACATTCTGAATTGTTAAAAATTCTCATCATCACTGAAATCAATATTTAAATAAAAGATTTTTCTATTTGAATATTTGAATGTATAATTTCGATTAGTTATCTTTCAATAGAGAAATCCAACGTACGACTGCTGAATAAAACATTTTTACATAATAAATTTCTTTTTTTCTATTCTTTAATTAGTTGACAAAAATTTTAGAGGAAAGTAGAAAAATAAAAAAGTTAAATTATCTTACACAGTTTTTATTTGGAAGAAAGAAAAAATATATATACATATATATATTTAAAACTTGCGAGTATCATCCGAAGATTATGAAATTGGGAAAGAACAAGAAAATGTGATGAAATAAAAATATTTAAATTTTACAAGTTGCATTTGAAGATTATGAAATTGAAAACAGAAAAAAGTAAAAACAGAAAAATGTGATGAAATAAAAATAAACAAAATATTCTAGAGTTGTTAAAAATCGAATAAAAGTTTGCATATTTTTTCCAGAAAAGATATTTTTGTCATATAAATGATATATAAAAATATTTCCAACAAAGTTATAAAACTTGACTGAAAGAATAGATATTGAAAAGGCAGAGACCTTATCCTCGTATTCTAAGCACGAATACTGAGGTTTCCTCCAGATGTCCAGATGTCAGCAACTGATTGACAGCGGACAAACAGGTCTGTTGTTGGATTTTTGTCTTGCTTGATTCCATCACGCTACCTTTCATCTCTCACGCACATTCCAAGATTATGGTAAAAACATCAAAGTAGAATTCTCAAATGTTTGGCTGCCATACGAGCACGCTATATAAAATATAGGTCAACTAAAAACAGTAAACTCTTACTTTGGAATAAAGCATTTTGTTTGATATTTTATTGGCAGGAGTCTCTCAGGACTTAGATCTGCTATATTGGTTGATGTAAATATTTTAATTTATTCAATGGGTTAAAATTAAGTTGCTAACTGTGTTTAGAATTAAATATTTAACTAGAAAAAAATAAAAAAATTCTAATGAAAATATTCAACTTATTGAGTGTTTTAATAATATGTATCACAAATTTAGCATTAATAGCAATTAAATAAATTAGAATTAAATATTTAACTAGAAAAATATAAAAAAATTCTAATGAAAATATTTAACTTATTGAGTGTTTTAATAATATGTATCACAAATTTAGCATTAATAGCAATTAAATAAATTAAAAATTAAAAAAGAATAATAGATATTTCAGGAAAAATAGAATATTATGTAACATTGCAATATACACAGTATTCAAAATATATTAGTTGTAGTTTAATATTATCGTTATGAAATTTTTCTAATAATTTATATTATATTTGTGCTGATTTTTCAGAATATTAATTAAAAAATTTGGATTATTAAAGCTTAAAATATATATTTTTTAACTAATATTTGATTAAGAAACTTTTATTGTCGTTTGCGTAAATTCTGTTTCTTATTTTTAATTTAAATTCATTTAACAAATATTTTTAATCCCTCTTTTTTCAAGAATTTTTGGCTCACAGAAATAATGCGCTTCTCCTTCAAGGTCTCTTGCCTGCATACAAGTAACCATTTGCAGCATAACTATCTCGATTGAGAATCATGTTTTTTTCTAAGAACCAAAATTCGTCAAAAATGAGTCTCGGGAGACAATTTCTTTATAAACAAAAAGTAAGTTTACTTAGTGAAATTTTAAAGTTAAAAAAAAAAATCAATTTATAAATAACTCTAAAAATGGAAGAACGTAAGTAAATTGAAAGTCTTAAGTAACTAGTTAAGTTCAATATTTTATAAGTTCAACTTACTTGCAAATATTAACTTAATATTTAGAAATATTCTAAAAATTCAACTGAAATATTATATAAATCATTATTAAAGAAAAATTTTGTTAAGAGAGTATTAAACAAGATAAAGGCTAGATACATTTATTTATAGAATTTTGTATATTATTACGGTTTTAATCACATCAATAGTATTTTTAAAGCAATAAAGTTAAAATAATGCATTTAAAAAAATTATAATTCTCTATATGAGATAATTGTTTTATTTCTTATGAAATTTTTCTTGACTCAGAAAATTAAACAAATAATTATTGCTTCATGCTTTTAAAAAGTTCATTAAAAATATATAATTTAATTTATTGAACCAATGAATAAAAATTTTAATATTTTTAATGCTTTTGCTGATAATATAATTCTGGTAACATATTGAACGTCACGGCATTCTAGAAATTCGTCAATACTGCTAACTCCTTGACTGTCTCTCTTATTTTCTCTGCATCTTACCTTTCTCTTCTACTTTTATCTGCCTCTTTTCACAAGTTAAACACTTTATATGAAACCCAAACTTTCTAGTATTAATAATTAAAATGTTGAAACAATAAAATATATTTTCTTTTCTATCTTCCGAATAAATTTTTTAATTTTTGTTTAGGCGCATAAAAAATTATAAAATTTGTAGATTTTTTAAAATGTTAACATTTTAAAATACACTTATAAAGTTTTAAAATTATTAATAAATATAATTTTAATATCAAATTGAAATTTTTAATATAATTGAAATTCTTTACAAGGGAAGAACGATTTTATCTAATATAAAATACTTAAAAATTATATTATTTTACAATAAACTTTATATATTAAATATAACCGATGTAATAATAACGTTATATTGTTCAGGAATAGGAAAATCCATAATGTCAACGTCACAACTAACCAAATTATTGTTGCTTCCGCTATTCCAAGCAAATTATTGTCCGAATTTATATAATCAAACAGAAGCAAAGCGACAGTTGAAGAGAAAATATGATAGTAAAATGACATTAAGTCGACTTAAGAATTTTTTTCCAAAAATAAGATTATCGAACACAATTTACAAATATTCTGCGTACTTATCGGTAACTTTAAATAAAGAAAAATTTATTTACTTAAAATTACTTTAAAACTACTTACAGCTCTCCACCTCAAGACTGCACACCTGTCTGTCCATTGGAAAGTATTGTAAGTCCATAGGACATCCCGCAGTTACTGTTAATCTGCAATACAAACATAAATAATAAAACTTAATATATTTTTTCCTATTAAAAATAAAAAAAAAAATATTTTAGTATTATATTTAAACTATTTGCTTAGCTAATACAATAAAGACGTATCCATTAACAGTATAAACGCAATTAATTATAGCTTATCATCGAGGTTAGTTGCTGAAATTTTGCTATCGTCATTGTGATGACAATACTACTACCATTTGGCAATAAAATATGGGAAATGACGATACTATCTTTTTTGCACACTATTTGTTCTCTTTCACATTCCAGATATGGTGCGGGTCTAATCAGTGAAAGAGGAAGAAAGAAGCGGGATTCCAAACAGCAACATCTTTATCTGTCTTCTTTTGTCGACATGTCATCCACTTGACGCCAAAACGCCTAGACCCCTATTAGATAGCCTGGATTTACGAGAATTGCAGGGTTATCGAAAGCAGAAGTGACTTTTAGGAATATCAATCTTATTACTTTTGTCTTTACAAACGAAAGTTTTAAAGACAAAGCATCAGATAAACACCAGAAAAATTACTTTTTTTTTCTTCGCGAAGAATAGAAGACTATTATAAGATATATATACACCTATTTTTATATCTAAAGAAAATATTGTATTAGTATTTTTTAAATTCTATAGCTTTAAAATTTCAGAATTAAATCTTTTCCGACCAGAAAAATAAATTTTGACATTTTATTGTTGGACTACGACTTTTTACTTTTTTTCTGCTGCGTCTTAGTTATCAATAAAAATCGGAATTGAAGAATATCGCAGAGAGAGAAGAACAGATCATTGTGAAAAGAGATTTTCTTTCTTTTTTTTACCATATGTGACCTCACTTTTAAATGATGATCAAATATAAATTGAAAAAGTTTTTTTTTATCCTGAAATAACTCCTAAATTCCGTTTTATTCATTGACGAAGAAAAATGAAAATAAATTTTATTCAAATTTTCACGGTAAATAATTATCGATTCTATTCCATTTAAAATACTAAAGAAGCTTAAATATCGCTAGAGCTATTTAAAAATCATCAGATTTTACCAAAATATTTCATTAGAGACTTCAGAAAGCATACAAGGCCTATCTTCTATATAATAAACATAATTATTTTTAAAAGTTAAACAATCATAGCAACCAGAAAAAAAAACAAACTTTAATTATAGTCATTTTTAATGTAAATTACGCTTAGTTAAAATATTCTAGTTTTTTCGAGTTTTTGAATAAAATTCCGGAACTTGGATTTCAGAATAACAAAAAAAGATTTTTGGAATAAAAATTGCACGCAATAAACTATAAATAATATTGCAAAATTTTTCAGGCATTTTTAAATAAGAAATGGCCTATTACTTACGCCCATTAAAAAACATGTTAAAGATTTTTCTGAATATTAGTAATTTTTAAATGTCGTACGACTTCGGCTTTTCTTATGCGATAATTTTGTTTATCATGGCGATGATATCAAAACTGCATAAAATTTCTATTTTTAAAAATGTAAATATCTACAAATTTTAATTTTTTTATAAATTATCTTGATTTATTTTTTATTATGAAACATATTGTGATAAATCTTATTTATACTTTTGCAATTAATTTTATCCGAATAAAGTTCTGGTGAAAAATTACGGTTTTTCTTTTAAAATAATTTATATAAAAAGGTAAAGAAAAGTACAAATTTATTTAAGTACATAATAACTGTGAATAGTTTAAATTTCATAGAAAAGGTGAAATTTCGCGGTACTAAAAAATAATAATTTATTATTATTTTTTAGTACCGCGGAAGATTTCAGTCTAATATTTGTCCATTCCATATTATAATTTTTATTTATAATTGAAAATTTTGTATCAAAAGTTAAGATTTCTGATTTAAATTGTTTACTGAGAGTTAACCTTTAATCTAGGTAGAGCTTTAAAAAAAAGTGAAGCATCACGATCCTGACAGAAATTTTAAATTACAAAAATATTCGGTTCTTCTTGGTTTATTGAGATTTCTATGCTTTGAATTCCGTCCCCTTTCCGGTACTCTGCCGCAATCTGCTCATTGTTGAATAGAAGCCAAGTTTTCGATTTTTGCCAACAGAAGGTTTACTCTCAGTGCCAGACAGAATTATTTGTCTCTTCAAAAGAAAGATTTGTTGAGAATCGGCAAACAAAGCAAATCAGTGAATTTTCTCTGTTTGATAGTTATTAAGTTTTTTTTTGCCGACAAAAAAAAGATTCTTAGATAACCTTCGAATTCCTGTTAAGTTTATAGAGACAAATCGAAGTAATTGAATGTGACTGAGGATAATGTGAAGTATATACAAAGAGGATTCTAATTTCTAAATAATCTTCGAAATTATAAACTGTTCGTTAATACTTTGCCTAAACTTGATCGAAAATAAGATCTTTTTAATAAGATTACTAGTGGATTAGCTCACTAAGAAAATCTTAACTTTTCAACGAAATCTTATTTAGGAGTTATAATTCAAAATAAATTAGTTCAAATACGTTTACATAAATGACTGTCATCTTTGTGAGCTAAAAGAATTTTAAGAAGTTTCAATTCAAAAGATTATTCTTAGATTTATTTGGAAATTAATCGTTTGAAGCATTTATTTACGATTCTATAATTAATCCGATTTTAATATAAAAAAATTCAGTTAATTTGTTTGCGATATTTAGCATTTCTATTTGTCGTTTATATAAATTTTGAAAATTATATTCTTGTTTTTATTTTACCGAGATAAAATTTAATTTTTAAAGAATATTTAATTCGAGTAATTCGTAAGCATTTTAATTGTCATTAAGCACAAACTGTTGAAATTACTTATAATATATTTTACATTGTTAAAAATACTCGAGGATTTATAAAAATTTTCTAAGAGATAGACAAAATAGCTGAAGTACTTTTGCTTCATATCAAAAGAATGCATTTCTATACAAAAGAAAACTTCCACATAAATGTTTATATACAATCTCAAAAACGCTCAACGAAGGTCGCATGACGAGTGAAATATTTGGATGAAAAAAAATATATATAAGAATATATATATATAGTATAGTGTAAACCGTTAAAAAAATACATTTTTAAAAGCTGTAAAATATAAAATAAATGAAAGTAACAACTATAAACAAGTCTCCCGAGTATTAAAGTTCTATATAAGAAACGTTGTTGTTCTGTAAACAAAAGCAAACCTTGCAAAACTTTTATGGCTTTACATAATAAAACTTCTTGAAACGCGGAAATTTTTGAAAAACTTCTAGCAGCTAAAAATATTTCGACATAAAAAGGCAGATAATATTTTTAATGTAAAAGATATGTTGCAAGAATTACGCATATTATAAAATATACATAAAAATAAGCACGTTATGTAAGTAATAATTTACAAAAAAATTAAAAATAATATATAATCTATTTTAATCTTGCCGTTTTGAACAAATAATGTGTTACTGATGTTATTTTTACTTTTTAGACAAATGAAAATGGAGTGTGCATCAATTTTTAATTCTAATTTTCTCCGTGGTAAGAGAGTGCTAAAAACAAAAAAAAAAAAAATAAAGTACAAAATAGCAAATCTGGAATACGGAAAGCCCAAGAGACATTAAAAAATGACACAATTTAAAAAACAGTTTTAATAAAGCAACAAATTTCTGCTTTTAAAACCACATAAGAAGCTAACCGCAAACATTTCTATATCATAAAGAGCACGTTAAATAATCATATTTTAGAAAATCTCAACGTGTTTAAAAAAGTAATAATTTCATGTATTTTGTCACTCAAGCAAATTTAAAGAATAGTAACTACAGAAGAATTGTTTTGAATTAATTCAAAGGAAGTTTAATAATGTATAAGAGAACTGAGTGCATGACAATATTTAACTAGTTATCAGTAAATCACTAATTCAGAGAATTTAATTACTCATTTTTTATTTAATAGAAAATTTTGATTCTTTATCTCAATGTAAAAAATAAAGAAATCAAGCGATAACTTTGTCAGATTGTTTTGTTTAACCGTCGAAAGATCTTTCCTTTACATTCGACCATTATGCAATCATTCAACTATTATATTCAACCCCTGGGACCTGAGATTGTTCCATTTTCCAAAAATGTCAGTTGTAAAGGTCGTTCAATTTCAAAATTATTGTATATTTTGACATAAATTCAGTCAAATAAGTGGCAATAAGAAAATCAACCTAGGTCATACAAAAGAGGAAAGAGAAGCAAACCAGTCGTGCTTGTCGTCATTTTCTTATTTTATGTTCAAGTTTATTTCAATTTTAAAACAATATTGTTATATATGGAAAATTGTAATTATTTTTATTAATAAATTAATAGGATGATGGTTAATTTTATCGTTTATATATATATATATTTTGGTTTTTTGTTTTCTATTCAAAGTTAAAATACTCTACATATTTATCGAATTATAAAACAATTTAAATTCTGTTTTCTTTATAATTTAGCTATTTTTCGACAAAAAAGATCTAAACCAGAACAATTGATGATTAAAATTTAAAAATCTTGTGCAAAATTAGTCACGCTCGTCACTACATTTTAGAAATTCAAAATCCAATCTGATGAATGGTTATAGTTTATTTTTCAAGAAAACAAAATCGTTCTCTTAATCGCCATTCTAAATTCACTGACGAATTTTATATTATATATATTAAAAATTCTATCGCAGACAAAAATATAAAATTATTAAGCAGTTCTAGGTGGGATTTACTTTAAAAAATTTTCAATATTACAAAATAATTTTTAGTTCCGATGTTTGTGTATGATTTTCTTTACAGATTATAACTAATAATTAATTGAAATCTCTTTAATTAGATTTTGTTACGAATTTTATTTATTCTTATTTAGATTATAGTTTTTCTTTTCTAGAATTGTAAATTTATTGTATGCTTTATAAACAATTAGTTTTCTCTAATCTGTAAAGGACAGATGAAGCTTATGGATGCTTTAACAGCTAATTAAAATCTTAACTTTGAAAAAGAAAACAGATTTTTCATGTCAAGCCTGTCAAAAAATTAAAAGTGTGTGTAAAAATAATAAACAAACGTTAATGAAATAATATTAAAAGCAAAAGAAATCATTATTTCAGTGTTTAATTTATTTTACAAATTATAGACTTACGTATTCAGATTTAGTTCATATGTCTGTCCGTATATCACAAAAACGAAATATCGCAGAACATTCAGATTTCTCATTAACGAAGATGAATGCCAATTAATTTTGAGGTTTCTAAATGAAGACTATTTACAAATCTCAAAATTAATTAGATTCATTTTGGTTAATGAGAAATGACTATTTAAAATCTGAATATCCTGTGATATTTGGTTCTTGAGTTATACAACAGACATACGGACAAATTCGATTCATAAGTCTATGGTTAGTTACAAAGATTGTTGTATTTTAAATTTTTAAAAAATTTGTATTTTGAAATTATTTATTGCACATAATAGATATATTAATTTGAAAGATTTTTTCTTTTGTAAAAAATGATTGTAATGTGTTTACCACTAATAGAAATTTTATGCATTATTTTAATATAAAAATATCTAAATTAATTAATCCAAATGTTGAAATGAGTTTGAATGAATTTTGACATTCACATTCAGTGTAAACAACGGATTATAATCCTCATTAATATACTAATTATTACAGCTATAAAAGTTAACAAATAAATTACTAAATTTTATATGAAAAAATTAAAAATTAGCTATTCTCTAGTAACGAAAAGAATTTTTTTTCCCAATTTCGTCTATGTGATATTTGAACAATTAATCACCTAGCTATTTATACAATAAATCATTTTAGATACTGCCAAGAAAAATAAAACTATAGATATCGAAATAAATTCTAAATTATTTCAAATAATTATATTTAATACTATTATAATTATGAGATCCTTACGCATTTAATTTAGATTTCGAATCAAATATTCCCATCAGTAAAACTACTTTATATGTTTATTTGAAAATTATTCAAATGACATCATTTCGTAATTGCTTATGTAACGAGTTTAAAAAATGACAAAAATCTATAAAAATCTTATAATTATAATGCAATTAATTCATTAATCGGCTTGTAAGAATACCAATTCTCTATACATTCTATTAATAATTAAAAGATCATTATGCGTAAAAAATTCAGATCATCAATGTCGCACCCATTTTAAAACAGTTATTGGTTTAATTTTTACTGTTTCCCCACGTATATGTAAATAAATAAATCTATTTTGTATTACTAATGAATTTTTAATCTTTAAAAAATATTTTAAAATTGTTTTATATTCTTTTATTCATATTATTTGCGTAAAAATCGGTATATTTGCTAGTACTGTTATAAAATTGTACATTTAATATTTTTACATATTACATATGCAAAGAAATACGTTAATATGCTTTCATGTTCTATATTCCACGGATATTTAGTCGTTAATATGATAAAATAATATAAATTTTAAATCTACAAACACATTTTGCATAAGTTATAATCTGGAAATGATGTATAACGTATATGAAATGCGTCATTTATCACATGCCATTCAATAATTATGTTATCCTTAAATTCTATTAATAATTATATAATTTTATGATCATATATAAAAGCCAAATAAGCTATAAATTATACAAACTATAAATTCACAAATAATCAAAAAAATTAATAATTTATTTAAAGAAAAAATTTCCAATATTATTCATGTCGAAAATGAAACAGTTTCATTTATTCCTGTACTTACTTTCGATAGCTCATTTATTATTATAAATACGTAAATTTATTATTACCAAATATTATTTTTATCAAACAACACAAATATTGCTACAGAAAAATTTGAAAATTTTCATAAAATATCAAGAAACTTAATAAAAATTATGTTGTTGAAGATTAAAGCTAAAGTTGGAGAATTCAAAATGCACGACAGAGTAAACGAAATTTCTTCTTATGTACTGCCTCCGTAAAGAAGATTTATTTTAAGTATTAACCGTATAATCTATCTAGTATATTGGATACCGTATTTATTAATTCAAAAAATAAGAGGAATATCATAAATTAGCCTGGATTTATTCAGCTTTATTTTGTAAAACTGCGCATAGGTCACGCATCAAAATCTCGTTTGAAGGTAGCATCTAACCAACATATGTAATTGCAGTAATAAATCGATAGACTATCTAACGTTGGAAAGTGCGACAGTGCTTTAAAGAAGGTAATTGTTATCGATCCTCGGCATCCTTCTAACATATCGTCAGTTGGGAAAGGAACAAAAGATAAGTAAGGATGCTTATGACGAGACTGTTGACAGACATTCGAGAGGAGATAAATCTAATTAGATGTTTTCCATTCTTGGAGAAGATTCAGCAGAAACTTCAAACTACCTGCAACTCTTTTCTAAGATATATTATATAGCATTCAGAGAAACGTAAATGTTATTAATATCCTTCTAAAAAATTGTTATTATTTATGTTACGAAAATTAAAAAAATAATCGTGAAAAAATAAAATCTGACACAAGCGAAATTTTTCTTCTTTGATAAATGTTAACAAAAGTAAATTTTCTAAAATGTATTTTGGAATATTTCTGAATTAAATATAATGTTTACACGAACAAATGCTCTTATGTTATTATGTAGTCCACATATGCTAATTATATTTTCTCAAATATTCATAAGTTTTAAAAATAGCAAATCTAGATTGATGAATTGTATCGTGAAGTGAAAGCTAAACAAATTAGAAAATATTTAGTTTTTTTTAAAAATTATTTCATGAGTTACTGGTTTAGAACTTATTATTAAACTGCTAGAGATGATACAGTGAATATTTTTTCACATTTCAAATAAATTAATGCTTTCTAGATATGAAAAACTTAACAAAATTAATCAAATATTCAGATTAAAACCCATATAACTATTAAAATTTTATTAGCTCTGTGTGTATAATTTTAACCTTCTAAAATTTTATAAGTTGAATAATATATTGGTTGGTGTATACTATTGGGAATTGATTCCGAACATACCGAAAAACATAGTTACTTGACTGAAATTATTTAAATTAAAAAAATATTCGTCAGAGATTAAAAATAATTAGTTATCCTAATTTCTTGTGAAGCATTGGCGGACTATTTTCCGAAAATAATCCGTTGAATGTTTGTATCAATTAGCCCGAATTAGAAACTATATTTGTTTTGAAAATTTTAATCTTGCTTGTCAACGACTAGTTAGACAGATTTTCCTAAAACCCAATTTATAAGCTGATTAATTAGAAAATGTTTTCCTCGTGCAACTCGATTTAACTTTTCCACGTCCTCTCTCTTTACCCTTTTACCAAGAGCATTCAGCTATTTACTTGTAAAGCTTCAGAAAATGAAAAATGTCTTTGGCAAGCAATTATTTAAAATTTTTTTTTCAAAAAAACAATCCGAGAGATATAAAAAAAAATCTTAACTAAATGCAGTTGCGGTCTAATAAAATATAAGTTTAATATTTTTATCCACAAATATTTTATTGCTATATTTAGATAAGTATACAAAATAATGAATTATAAACTGCTTGTTGTATATTATTATAAATTATAAATTTGCGTACTATTTTAGTAATTCAATTTATTTTTCTATCGAAAAAGAATTAAATGCTGATCAAAAGTAAAATTATTCCATTAGAAAGAAAGAAAAAAAATATTATTTATTCAATCGTAATATTGCAAAATTCGCGATTTTAAAATAAATTATCGAAAGAATAGCTATATACTTGATTATTTAATCGAAATTTTATATTAAATTTAAATCGAATTTGTTAAATAACTCTAGTCATGTTGATCCAATATCCAATTGTTTTTCTTACTGATCAATCTTCAGATTCATTTCTGTAAAAACTTTTGATATTGCTTTCTACCTTTAAAAAAATGAAAAATCGATCACATTTTTTGTACACCAATTTTAAATATTTCATTTAATTTTTATATTATTGTAATCAATATTTATATTAAGATGTTCAAAACTTATTTATCTTTTGCTTGATTCTTTTTATACAAATAAATTAATATTTTATTAATTTAGATTGGAGGTTTTTATTCTTTTATGTTTTTTCATAAGATCTGCACTTCTATTACTCTTTTAAGATCGACTCGATTTTAGAATAATATACATTTTTATATTTTTTATGTATTCAGTTATATTTCAAGTTTTTATCAGTTTTTGGATGAATAAAAAATATTTAGATATAATTCCTAAGTATATCGATATAAATTGAAGGAAGTATTAATAGGTAATGAGTATTGATGACACTGTCTCTTACATAGATCCTACATAAGCTACCTATGTTTATTTTTATCGAGAATATATTATAATAAAAAAATTTGCAAACTTCGTTTTCTTGAAGATCGTTTAGGATTACAAAGATTCTTTTCTCAAACTTATTTTTCCTCAAAATCTGTATTTTTTTTTCCATAATATAAACATTATTTTTATCGACCATGTTTTGAATATATTAGAAAAAAAGTAACACGAAAACATTTTAAATATTTTAAATATTAAAACTTAATTAAAATTTGGTCAAAAAAATTTCTCGCACATTATTTTTATATTTTTTTTTCAATTATTTCGTTGTTATTTTGAACATTATAAATTTGAAAATAGATTATTGCCAAATTTTTGTTAAAACTAATCCCTTTTAACATTCTCTAGTGTATTTTTTCATACATATGAATAAATTTAAAACATTTTAAAAGGATAGGAATGACAACTTTATGCAGTAGGCAAAAAAAAGTTATAAGAAATGCTCGTGTTATGCATTTGTAACTCTCTGCAGATTAATGTTTAACAAGTAAGTTTATGTAGTAATCTTTACATCACTTATGTCGTAGTATCTCAGAGGTGATTGATGTTGTAAAGAAAATAGTGTTGTTTTTTAATAAAAAATTTTGACAAAATATGACACATTCGATTTTAAAATTGAGTTTAGAAAAGAAACACCAATTCTCTAAAAGAAAAGCCTCAAGGTAATTTTAAAAAAATCTTCTTGTTTGAATGTTATTTATTATTACTCACACGTAATGATAAAAAATTAGCACCAATTAATTTTATATTTTAATTCTTCCAAATATTTAGATTTTTTCAAAAATTATTTAAAAAATATTATTTGTTTAAATTTGCTAATTATTTTCTTCGTGAAGAAATTATAACTATGGTTATTTTTAATTGACTACATTAAAAATAATGTAACAATAGATTAAAAAATAATAAATAAAATCTTGTTTATTTATTTAATCGTAGAATTAAATAAAAAAAAAACAAAGTTGGTTAATGATTAATTCATCATTAACTGTTTTATGGAAATAGTACAGTTAATAATAAATTTTCTGCAGGCAGGCATATTTCCAACCTGCTGCAAGAGGTACTTTGAGAAGCTTATTGCTCTTACTTCAAATTTGTGTAATTTGAGATCTAGAAAGAAGATGAAAGAAAGAAATATTTCGACGTTTTCCATCCCAACATAGAAATCCGAACCGAAACCATCTGATTCTTTTCGCACAGACTCTACAATGCCGAAGAATATGGTATGTTCAATTCGTCTGCTGAACAATTTCGAGAAAGTGCAGATGGTATAGATTTACTTTCAACTTGAATCAAGTTTTCCGAAAGGAGAATAGAAAACGGATGCCAAATGGCTCCGGATAAAATGTGAGCATAAAGTAGCTAGCTTGAAAGAGAGTTTTTCCTTTACTAAGTTTTCAATGGGAAAGAACAATCTGCTGAAAATTTAAAAGAACTAACATAAAAAATTATTGTTTTTTATAAAAATGTAAGTGAAATGTAACTTATTTAGTATTTTCTATAAATATAACCGTTTATTCGTAATAAATTTATAACTTTATGTATATTGCGGAATATTTCGGATTAAATTCAAAAGAAAAATATCCATTCAATCGGTATCTTGTAATTAAATTATTTTGATATATTAAAATAATGTATTAAAATTTAAAAAATTGTATTATTTCTTATTTAATCAAAACGTTCCCCATTTTTGATCTTAACTAAACGCGCTTAAAAAGAAACAGAATCGTTCAAAATAGATTATCTAGATTCGCGATTCTTAATTCTTTACTGGAAAAGTGTTAACAAATCGCATTAAATATAAATAGAAAAAAAAAACAATGAATAAATCTTCGAGTAACGTTGTTAATTTTTAAAAAAAGACCGAATTAGATTTTAAATCTTTTATTCTTAAAGCTTTTGAGATTGTTCTGTCAACTTTTATTAATAAAACGCTATAGCGAATAAAACAAGAGATGATTCAAAATATTCATTTGCATATAGTAAAAAATGTGGTGTTTAAAAATATTTAAACAATTCCTAGATATTATTTACTGCTATTATCATTCATTTAAATATCATAACTTTTTTTATAAGTATATAAACATAAATATTCTCATTTTATCCGATGTCTTTTCGAAAAAGTGTCTTTACAGTTTACAATTGCATTGCTAGTGCATTTAATGAGGTTATTTGGAAAGGGGCAATTTGAAAAACTGCCTCAAATGACTCCATTAAACATGGGGTCATTTGTAGTTATTTATTTAATGGGTTTAATAGGATTCGAACATATTTTTTACTGTACAAAAGCCACATTTGCAGAAGTTATTGAATTATTTATATTTTATTATAAGTCCTTTCATTTATTACAACTTCCATCAATTTGCTGTTAGAGATTTTATACTTTACTAATATTAATCTGATAAAAAAAAATTATTATTAATAAATTATTAAGCAAAATAACATCATAATAAGCGAATGTTTTCTAATTTAGACGTGTAATTTATGTAACAAAAATAAATCGTGGAAGATTTACAACCAATTATCATATTAGTTTATGCTAGAATGAGACAAAATATGAATTTAGTTTCTAATTTTGTTATTAATGTTATCCTCTAACTTCTATAATGTTTCGAACTATATTAAGTCTTCAATAATTGAGATTATTTCATTTATTCTTAAAAGTATATTGCAAATTATTTTAATTAAGCACTTAACATTCCTATTCTACGAATTTTTTTTAATAATTTTTAAACGAAATAAATACAAATTAAATTAAATTATAACAATTTTAGTATTAAAAATCGAAAGAAAAATTGTTAAAGTATATATTATAAATGTTTTTGAGACGTATAGATAAATTAAAAATACAAATGCTTTAATATTGTTAATGCAACTTAATTTTTTATGGAATTTTATGAACGATTGCGTGCTGTAGCACATAATGAAAGATTTTCAGAGCTTGAGGAAAAAACCGAATAAATTCTCTCTTGCATTAATTTATTCTGCAATCTATTTAGATTGAAGTTTCCGAAAGTTTTATTTCTAACAGAAAGAAAAAATTATCAAATTTTCTGAAGCGGTATTTATTTCCATAGACGATACTGTATTTTCCTTTTTTTTTTAAATCTTATACATATCGAATTCGTTTCTTCAACGTTATTATTTTTATTTGAAGATAAATTTGATTACAGAATATTTCTTCCACTTTTTAAATTTCCGTGAAAAATAAAGGTTTTGATCTCGCTACTTGAATAATAAAAAAAATATTGTTAAACCCATCATATATAAATAATAATAAAAAACGTTCAAAGTGATCAAAATACAAAATAAATTAAAGCAAACTCGTTTACGTTTAACCTTTATTCTTTTTAAATTCAGATTTTACCTTAAAGTAATAAAACTTTTAGTCTAAATTTTATTACTATTTTTTATGTAGAATATAAGCAGTATAAAATAATCCATCTTTTTATTAATTAAAAAAATATCGATAATAATGGTAAGTATTCAGATAATATGCCAAAAAAATCTTAAAGAAGCGATACTAGATTATATTCTTTATGCGACGGAATTCTTTAATTTTTTTAAATTATTGCTGGATTCAATGCAGCGCCATAGAAATACACCCTTTGCTTTTTTAACAAGATGCTTTTCCAATATGAGGCTGTCTCTGGTTAGTGCAGTTGGCCAAACCCAGCTGCGACAATTCATATCTGATGAAAACATTCTTTCAGTCGTAAACATTGATACAGCGCGGTAAAAAAAAAAAGAAAAAAGATAGTCCCGACCAAAGCAATAATCGTTACCTTGTACGTTTTTCTCTCGAATATTTATAAATCGTTATTTCGAAAACTTCAAACTACTAGTTCTTTTATATCAAGATTTAGAAAAACTACACTAAAGTCGTAACGAAACAAGGAAAGAATATCGATCTTGAAATATATATAAATGCATATAAAAATATATTTAAAATATTATCAGAGCTTTATACTAAAACTTTATAACTTTAAAATATTTTTTAATTAAAATATATATATATACGCTGTTATTTAAAGATCAAAACCAATTATGTAATTAAATAACATTTAATATATTACATAACGAAAATGTTTACTTGATTGAAGAAACCATAAAGTAATCACACCGATGACAGATTTGTAAAGATAAACCTTTCAGAAAGCGAGAAAGATCAAAACCAATTATGTAATTAAATAACATTTAATATATTACATAACGAAAATGTTTGCTTGATTGAAGAAACCATAAAGTAATCACACCGATGAAAGATTTGTAAAGATAAACCTTTCAGAAAGCGAGAAAGTTACATAAAAATAAAAAGTAAAGGTTTCAGAAGCCAAATAATTAAGATTTTTATTTATAAATATGTCGAAATGACATTTAAAGGAAGAAAATCACTAAAACAAATTGAATAACCAATAATATATTGGACTGTGTATTCTGAAACAAATCACATAGTTTAAATGCAAAAATACAGTAATAGTATTTTAAAAATAAGTTTTAAATATATAATCTATCAAATTTATTCAAATCATGGAACCGACGATCTAAAATAAAGAGAAAAGAACAATAAGATCTTGAACTACAGATTACATATTTATTAATTTAAGAGATAAAAATTTATTAAAATTTTAAGGCTAACGTGAATTAAGTCTTGCTGTCATATAATGTAGTCAAATGAGAAAAATAAATAGATTAATGATTAAATACATAATGAAAAAATTTATTAGAGATATTTAAAAAAAACAATTGAAATATTAGCATAATATCACATAAAAAGATCTTATGTCTAAATTGAATTGAATGTTTTTAACAATATGCGAAATTTTGTATGCTAAAAAATTATCATTTAAATAACTTATAATTAGAGAAAAGTACTGGGAATCCTTATTAATATAAAGATTCAATGCAAGTTATTCATTTAATATAAGTGAAAAATATGTAGACATATATACAGTTACACTCTTTAAGGAAGAATAAAATCAGAACCCAAGTAATTAAACTTAGTTCAGTTAAACACCAGGAAAATATTAAAAAAGCTTTAGGTTTTATTACACGTATAATAATGTTTACTGAGAAACTTGATAATTTTTTGTTATTCTTACAGTTTTGCTAAATATCGTTCTTTATTTAACTTAAACATGATGCAAGATGAAGAATCCGATGCTTTTCTTATCGATTTTTCTTTAAGATTTTCTATAAATTATATTTATTTTAAAATAAAACAGCGTAAATATTTCATATCAATAAAAATATTTATATGTTTTAATTATTTAATAATTTAAACTCAGTTCATTAAATAGTAATAATCAAATTCGACTTATCATTCCTTTATTAGCCTATAATCTATATTATGGGATGGAATGGTTAACAAATATCATTGATATAATATTTACGAACCTTATCGAAATTTTATTAGTAAAATGAATTATAGCTTATTTTTAATTATAAATAGTCTTCATATAAATTATTATTATTATTATTATTATTATTATTATTA